>ML280089.1:0-45008 GCA_005239495.1 Nicotiana undulata | reverse complement strand
ATGCGAGGTTGGTTATAGCTGAGACCCTTGTCGGGCATTTGTTGAGTTTGTAATTGATGATTTCTCCTTGCCGGGACAATAGAATTTTATTGATCATTTCCATGCACTTGAGACTTCTTAATGTTGACTTTCACATTATATTGTTGCTTTGTTTTATTATTTGTTGCACGAGGGGACATGTCGTGCCGACTGTTTGTTACTTATCACACGAGGGGACATGCCGTGTTGATCACTGATTATTATATACGCACGAGGGGACATTCCGTGCCAAGTTATTGTGAGGTTATGCACGAGGGGACATTCCATGCCGAGTGTTATTATATACGTACGAGGGGACATTCCGTGCCGAGTGATTGTGAGGTTATGCACGAGGGGACATTCCGTGCCGAGTGTTATTAAATACGCACGAGGGGACATTTTGTGCCGAGTGATTGTGCGGTTATGCACGAGGGGACATTCCGTGCCGAGTGTTATTATATACGCACGAGGGGACATTCCGTGCTGAGTGGTTGTGAGGTTATGCACTAGGGGACATGTCGTGCCTTATGCTGTTCATTATCTCTTTGAGAAGTTAAATTCCTTCCTTTATCTTTACATTTCAATTATTACCCTGTTCCACCGTGCTAGCATTTTGTTGCCCCCTTTTCACCCAGCATGTTCTCCCCGTATTTGTCTTACTTGCTTATTTCCGTCGACATTTTTCCTGTTATTATATAGCATTGCACAGGTACATATATTGTTGTCGGTCCTAGCCTCGTCACTACTTCGCCGAGGTTAGGCTCGGCACTTACTCAGTACATGGGGTCGGTTGTATTGATGCTACACCTGCACTTCTTTATGTTGTGCAGACTATGCAGCCGGACCCGGTAATCACTGACGGTCAGAGCATCTCATCAGTTCATACAGGAGACATCGAGGTAGACCCGCAGACGTTCGTGGGCCTTGGCGTCACATTCTACTCTTCACTTTCAACTTTGTCTTACTTTATATTTCAAAGACAGTCCTATGTACTTATTTTCAAACCTTTGTTTTAGTAATCTCTTAGACAAATCGTGAGTATGTGACACCAGTTCTGGGATTTGTATATGGGTTTTATTTCGAAATTGCTATGTTATATTTTGGTTATTTGTTAACCTTCACATTGTGGACCATCGATGCCTTAGTTATCTTGTTCGTTTTAGTTGTTAATGAGTTTATTTAGTTCAAACGTTGGCTTTTCTAGCGGGTTCGTCGTTAGTCGCAGTCATGGCCCGAAGGTGGGATTTCGGGTCATGACACTTCATGACCCACTTGCAAGGTGTCCCAAATTTCCTTAGCAGTAGTATATCTTTGGATTCTGTTGTACTCTCTTGACCAAGTCCACACACAAGCTATTTCTTGGCCTTGACATTCTTCTCCCATTTTCTCAAGTCCTCAACAGTGCAATCAACTCTTGTTTTTGGAACATTTACTCCTTTAGCATTCTTCTTCATGGTAGCCAGGGGACCATTAGTGACTATGTCCTTAGATCGTAATCTTGTCCAATGATATGGTCTCTAATTCTTTTCTTCCACCAGGAGTAGTACTGTCCATTGAAGAGTGGTGGCCTAGTAGTTGATTGTCCTTCCCAATTTTCAGGTGGTGAACTCATCTTGATCTTCTCCTAAGGTATTAGCCTCTTCAAGGATAACCCGCTCCGATACCAATTGATGTTTTATATTTCAATACCACACAAAGGAGGGGGGGGGGGGGGGGTTTTGTGTTTTTTTTAATTTTTTTTTGTGAGGGGATTTAACGTGGGNGGGGGGGGGGGGGGTGATTTGTGTTTTTTCCAATTTTTGTGTGTGCAGAGATTATAGATGGACCTGGTTCTTCTATGTGTTCCTAATACTATTGTTGCGGAATCATACATACAGAAATTAAAGAACACACGGATTTTTACGTGGAAAACACCTGGCTCAAAAGGTGAAAAAATCACGACCTACTTCCCAGTAGGATTTTCCAAAACTCTTCACTAAATCACTGAGTCAAAAACAGCATTTACAAAAACTCTTTTGTAAACCTAGGACGAACTATAATCCCTTGTAGCAAACAACCTCTAACTGTTTGCGACAATTTCAAGTTAACTCTGACTTGAATACACTGATTACCTATTATAAACGCTTCTAGATAAAGCTGAAAGGTACAATATAAAACAACCTACTACAATTGAGCTAGAATAAAAGACAGACATTTGGAACTGGTTCTTCTATCTGGTTCAAGTAGCTTTAGGTTTGCACACTTAAATCTGACACGAATTGTTTGCAAAATGCCTTGCTATTTTGCTCTCAATTCACATTAAACTTATGCTTTTGTGCATACCTATACAATGAGAACATCCTGTAATATATAAGGTTAGTAGATAAAGAATTAACTAGAGTTCTATGCTACTCTTCCTTGGTGGAAGAATTCTAGTTAATCTCAACTCCTAAATCCTTCCTTATCTTGGATAATGTTCTTTTTGAGTAAGGGGTCCTTCTCCTTATCATTTATGCATCCTTTTCGATCAGGAGATATTTATTCTTCCATATTACGTTTATCTCCTCCACATGCATCTCACGTGCTTGAATCTGTCCTTGTCTATGTATATCAGTGATGGACCTAGTTCATTTCTGAGTTCCTTTGTCAATCTTCAAAACTATCCTTTTCTTGGGCCAACAGTGGTGAATTAGGAAACAGAAGTGGTAACATGAAAGCAATAAAGGAGAACAAGAGGGTAATGTAAGATCCAAAATGGAAAACGGTAGTTTGGAAACTTGACATGGTCTTTAAAAATGTATATAAGCTTAGGGAAGTTGTCACCAGGCATGCAATATAAAGAGGGTGTGAGCTATAGAAGATTACAAATGATAAAAATAGAGTTAGGGTAAAATGCAAAACTAGTGGATGCCCTTGGTTGTTGTTTGCAAGCAGAGAGCCCAAATTTATTGATTTCATTATCAGAACTTATAATCCTAGGCATAACTACAACAAGACCAACACAAATTCAATGTGGAATATCAAGTATCATGCAAAGTAATATAAAAGTAGGATAATTTCACAGCCATGCATAAAGGGTTGGGAGATGCAAGATTTGGCAAACATTTGTTGTTGGGGAAAAATTTGGGTTTATATGTTGGGAAAAAAAATTGTTTGAAGGCTAGGAAAAAATTATTGAAAGAAGTGATGTGGGATCATGTGAAGAAGTTTGGTGAAGGAGTTTGGCAGGATTTATTATTATAGAGATGTGCTCCTTCAATCAAATCCAGGGAGTACATGTGTGGTACAAGTGACATATTTTGTTAGCTGTTAGCAATTGATTGCTAGTCATTTTCATTTAGCCGTTAGCTCAAGTGTTAGCTCGATTTCTGTTAGCTCTTACTATTATGTTCTGCTTTGTTAGTTTCTGTTAGTTATTAGCAACTGATTGCTAGTCATTTGCCTTTAGCTATTAGCTCAATTGTTAACTCAATTTCTGTTAGCTATTACTGTTGCTATTAGTGTTGTTTTAGACTTCAATACTACACAATATTATAAGTTAATTGTGCAGTACCCAATTTTCGAGTGCTGTCTAATAAGAAGAACATGGTTCTTCTTAGTCTACTACTCATTACAGTTTGCGGAATAATTAAGCAGTAATAGTAAAGACACAGGGATTTTTACGTGGAAAACACCTGGCTCAAAAGGTGAAAAAACCACGACCTACTCCTCAGTAGGATTTGCTCAAAACTCTTCACTAAACACTGAGCCAAAACGAACTTACAAAATAAACTCTTTTTTAATCCTAGGACTAACTCTAATCCTCTTTGTATCAATTAGCCTCTAGCTAATTTCTACAAAATTCAAGCTAACTCTAACTTGATCAGTTTGTACCTATTACAATTTGCTTCTAATAAAGCTGATAAGATACAATATTTAAACTCCTACTACAATCAACTAGACCTGATTTACAGACAATGAAACTGTTCCTTCTAGTTGAGTTGTAGCCTTTGTATCGCATAATAATTCTGCTTGCAAAACCTCTGGAACTTTTGCTTCAGAACTTGATTCACTTTTTGTACTTGTGGGTCCCTTCTTTCAGCAGTAATAGTTTGATTATTTATAGAGTTCTTCCTCTATTCTTGTCCTAGCTGAAATCAACTTCTGTCTTCTATATCAATTTGCAGCCTTTTCGTTTTAGGAGACATTCTCTTAGTTTTTTGATATTTAGCAAACACTAATATCTCCTAGACTTGTACGATTTGCGATCCAACTGCTTCATTCAGAAGTGTGTGCTATGATGGAACTGGTTCAACTGGACACCTGTTGTCAATCTTCAAAACCCGTTCAGTGATATGGGCCAACAAATTCCCCTTTTTTGATGATGACAAACTTTGTGCATTTATCCTGTATATACATCCAACACTCTATATTTTTGTGAGCATTAATCATCCAGAACCAGGTTCATTAGGTTATAAATATCACTTCAAAATTTCAAAAATTGAAACAATAACTTGAGCACATCTTCCCCCTTTTGGCATCATCGAAAAGTGGCAAAATGATACTTACCGGTAATTAATTCTTACTCATGGACAATTTAGGCAACTGCAGGTGCATACATGATTAATCAACACAAGGAACCAAAAATGTAAGATAAATCATAAATAGAGACATTTTGTCAAAACACCAAGCTTTCATTTAATTAACATGGTTGATCAACACCAAAACAGATTAAAACAAAGACAATCAAAACATGAGTACGACAGAAGTAAAAAAACTGAAACAAACTACTAAACACAGTCCCGAACTGGGCACTTGTTAGGATAGGAGGGGGTAGTTCTGGAAATTCCTAAGAGTGGGGTGGTGTAGACGAGGCAGGACTCTTGGTCTGGAGAAGAGACAACATTTGGTGTAAGACCCCCTCATTTTTCTCCTTCTCCTTGGATAATTCAGCTTTGAGAGCATCACGCTCACCTTCTACCTCAACTAAGCGAGTCTTCAAGCGAAGGATCTCCATATCCTTTTGCTCACTTTCTTGCACCAGAGTACGGACCTTGCTGTTGAATGGTTTCTTCCGAGATGAACCAGGTTCATCTGCCGGGGCACTGGCAGTGTAATCACAAGACAACAAAGTGTCCTTCCCAAAGAAATCCTTAGCAATTGCCATTTCAGCCTTCTTTGTGGGAACTCCAAAATGACCTAGAACTGCAGTAAGTATAAATCCATAAGGAATTGCATGGGCCTTGGTGCCATTTACCACCCTGTCCAAAAGCTGGATGATCAAATATGGCCAATTGATCTGCTTGCTTCTATATAGGCATTCCATGAGCGTTAGATCCATATAGTTTGCAATGTTCCTGCGCTCTTGTCTTGGCAGCAAAAATTTAATCACAAACTCAAAGAACAGCTTGTGTTCAGGCTTCATCTCACTTTTGTACACTGCCCTGGGCTCAGGCTCTTCTTCATTGTCACAAAAGAATCTGGTGATGGTAAGTGTTGAGGCCATTCCATCCAAGCAAGGCCATCTCTACCTTGTATAATCATCATATCCCTCAGATAGAATGTCTAGAATGACTCCCAGTTCTTGTGCGTCAAAAGAGACTTCAACTCCCCTGACCAATGATGTAACCCTTCCTCCAATCACAGTTACATTCCCCATGAATTCCACTACCTCATTTCTGACCAACCTGCCTCCAAGCGAAGGACCATGTCCTTCCAGCCTTGAGCTGCCAGAAAATCCACTAAGTACCTCATACCTTGCTCCTCCAGGTCTTTCAGCAATTTTCCCTTCAAAATATGTCGCTTGCCAAACATGGAAACTCTGTCCATTGACACTTCTACAACCTCCTTCTCATCATCTCCACTCCAATCAGGATCATTATCTTTCTCAACAATCTGAACTTTCTTCGTCGACTTTACCTTGGACAGTGTCCTTGTAGATGTACCCACGGTGGTAGCAGACATAGGTGCTGACTTCTTTGAGGAAGTCTTAGTCAATTTTTCCTTGGGTGTATTGACCACCACTGGAGTAACCTCTTCATTCTATTGGACCAGGTCCAACATCTCATCAACAGCAATAGCTTCAATAGGCTCCCCTACTTTCGCTTTCCCTTTCTAAGATCTCTTTCTTTTGCTTTTCTGCAGAGCTTTTTCCATATTTTCCTCTTCTTCACGAACAGTATTTCTCGTAGCTCGTACCCTTGGAACAGTTACACCAACAGACTCATCAGTTTTCCTCTTGACTTAATGGACTTGGGAGTCCTTCTCTTCTTGGGGTTGTATGAGTCCCCTAGTTTCATAAGTCTCTCAGCAAAGGTTTCTTCCCCAGAAGAAACATGATCATCTATCGCCTTCATAAGTTGTTCTAATCCAGCAGCAGCATCCTCCACTTCATTAGTTCCCCCTAAAACTTCGACATCATCTTCAAGATCAGCAAGAATTGGGCCACAAATACTGAGTATGGAACCATCCTTCCCAGAACCCTTCACACCTGCATCTCCCTCATTATCACTAATTTTCCCAGTTTTTCTTGGCCTTCTTGGCACTTCCACATCCACCACATACACAACCAGCATAAATCTATTTTTAGAATTTAACACAGAGGTAACATCAGTATTTCCTTTCTCAGCACTTGACGAACCAGGTGCATCGTCCTCTTGTGCTGATTTAAATGATTCACTGGATGAATCAGGTTTGGGTTCTTCTTCAGCCTATAACAAACCTTCCAAGAACTTTGCTCGTGACCCTGAAGCCACAGATTTTCGTGCAAGAACCTTGACACGACAGGGTTTTGGGGCTGGAATAGGGTTTGGTGTAGGTCTAAGAGCCTCATGGTATTTAGGGGTTTCAGGTGTCTCAGAGGATTCAGAATTGTAAACCGGTGGGCAATCACACGCATATAATCCTTCATCGTAGTCACGATTTTGAGAATCAGATGAAGCAGACGACATTTTTAATTTTTGAGAGAAAAAGAAAAAAAGTCAAAAGATAGTGGAGATTTGAGTGTTGAATGACTTGAACAGGGTTCGTCTATAGCTTTATTCACTATTGGTAATGATGGCCTATTTATAACTTGTGGATGGGGTAATTGTAACGGACGACTATTAACACAATTAGGATACTAATCGATTAAGGACTGTCAGTGATTTGACATTGATTAGACCGTTTCTTTCCCCCTAAAACTAGGCTAATTTAATAAGATGGAACTTCTTGAAACTAGTTCATTTTGGGTAAGTACAAGAATTTGAACTGAACCATAAAAGGATAGAGTCCTACTCATGTATGACTGTACTTGAATTAATACATGTATGGAGATGAAAACGTACCTTGTC
This sequence comes from Nicotiana undulata, assembly GCA_005239495.1. NCBI lineage: Eukaryota > Viridiplantae > Streptophyta > Magnoliopsida > Solanales > Solanaceae > Nicotiana > Nicotiana undulata. Next base: position 37,701 of record ML280089.1, on the reverse strand, counting down.
AGTCATGTAAACCAGCATGGATGAACCAGGTTCATCCTGAAAAAAACTTTATTTTGCCTCAATTCACAAATAGAGAAACATCATTAGCAACTAGGGAATCATATTAATACATGGCAGAAGAGTATGACAACAAATACATAGTGCTGAGCAATGATTAATCTGATTAAGTACCCTAATTAAAGTTTCTAGCCATAAAACTTTCTCCCTTTTTTTTAATAGGTGATCTTAATCATCCCTAGTTCAAACCTGTTTCTCTCATAATGCTCCTTACTCAATGCTTTGGTAAATATATCAGCAATTTGATGATCAGTGGCACAGAATTCAATTGAGATCATCCCCTTCTCATAATTATCCCTCAGGAAATGGTGCCTAACATCTATGTGCTTAGTTCTCTTGTGATGAACCGGGTTCTTAGTCATACTAATTGCACTAGTGTTATCACAGTAAATAGGAATGCATCCCACATCTATACCAAAGTCCAGGAGTTGTTGCGTAATCCACAGCATTTGAGCACAACAAGAGGCTGCAGTCACATATTCAGCCTCAACAGTAGACAAGGCTACTAAATTTGTTTCTTGGTAGCCCAAGATACAAGGCAGGAGCCCAAAAAGTGAGCCATACCTGAAGTACTTTTTCTGTCAACCAGGAAACCTGCATAATCAGCATCAACATATCCTACAAGGTCAAAATTACTACCTTTAGGATACCAAAGGCACAAATCAGTAGTGCCCTTCACATATCTCAATATTCTCTTCACTACAGTGAGATGGGACTCCTTTGGATTGTCCTGAAACCTAGCACATAGTCCCACACTGAACACAATATCAGGTCTACTTGCAGAAGATATAGTAGAGATCCAATCATCCCTCTGTACGTCTTCTGATCAACGGATGAACCAGGTTCATCCACATCTATTTTTGTAGCTGTGGCTATTCGGGTATCTATCTCCTTTGAATCTTCCATTTTGAACTTCTTGAGGTGTTCTCTCACATACTTTTGCTGATGAATCATTGTTCCATGCGGAGTTTGTTTGATTTGCAGACCTAATAAAAAGGTTAGCTCACCCATCATACTCATTTCAAACTCACTTCCCATTAGTGTAGCAAATTCATTGCTAAGCTTCTCAGTTGTTTCCCCAAATATGATATCATCAACATAAATTTGTACAATCAGAAGATATTTTCCTTTTTCCTTTAAGAATAAAGTACTGTCTATTTTCCCTCGTTTGTACCCATGTTCCAGCAGGAATTCTGACAATCTCTCGTACCAGGATCTAGGTGCTTTCTTGAGACCATAGAGAGCCTTGTCAAGTTTATATACATGATCAGGTGATTCTTTGCTTTCAAAACCAGGAGGTTGTCTTACAAATACTTCTTCCTTCAAATAGCCATTGAGAAAAGCACTCTTTACATCCATCTGATGCAAAGTGCATTCCATGTGTGCAGCAAATGCTATAAAAAGTCGGATTGCCTCCAATATTTCCACAGGAGCAAAGATCTCATCATAATCAATTCCCTCTTCTTGGTTGTATCCTTGAACAACCAGTCTTGCCTTGTTTCTAGTAACAGTTCCATCCTCATCGAGTTTATTCTTGAAGACCTACTTGGTCCCAATTATTGATCTGCCTAGTGGTCTGGGTACCAAGTTCCATACTTGAATTCTTTCAAATTGATTCAGCTCCTCTTGCATAACAGTTACCCAGTCAGCATCTTTCAGGGCTTCAGCAATGTTCTTTGGTTCAATCATGGACAGAAATGCATCAAACGCACATAGATTTTTCAAGGAGGATCAAGTTTTGATTCCAAATCTCAGGTTTGTTATGATGTTCTCAAGAGGGTGAGAACTCTGATATCTGTGTGGTTTGAGAGCCAGTTGTTCACTTCTGGATTGTTCCAAGTTGTTTTGTTGCAATGGAACAGGATCAGGACCAGTATTTTCATGAGAGATTCCCCCTTTCGAGTTGCGTGGGGTTGTTGGACCTGGTCCATCTCCCATAGGTGCTTCAATGTAGTCATTGCTCCTCACCAGTCCAAGCTCCTCATCTTTTGGTTCCTGTCTCTCAGATAAAGTATTAGTTTCATCAAAGACAACATGTACACTTTCTTCTACACACATAGTTCTTTTGTTGTATATTTTATAAGCCTTGCTATGTGTAGAATATTCCAAGAACACTCCCTCATCACTTCTGGGATCAAATTTTCCTAAAGAATCTTTGCCATTATTATGCACATAACACTTGCATCCAAAAGCCCTAAGATGGGATATGTTGGGCTTTCTCCCTTTAAGTAATTCATAGGGAGTTTTCTCTACCAGAGGTCTGGTCATGCATCTATTGATAATATAACATGCAGTGTTAATTGCTTCTGCCCAGAAGCTGTGAGGTAGTTTGCTTGATAGAAGCATGGTTCTTGCCATGTCTTCAAGAGTTCTGTTTTTCCTTTCAACAACCCCATTTTGCTGTGGGGTTCTAGGAGCAGAATAATTGTGATTCACACCATGTTTATCACAGAACTCATCAAACTTAGTATTCTTAAACTCAGTACCATGGTCAGATCTAATGGATGTTAGTTGATGTCTTAATTGATTCTGAATCTTCTTGACAAATGAGGGGAACATTTCAAATGCTTCATCCTTAGATGTCAAGAACAAGGTCCAAGTGAACCTTGAGAAATCATCTACTAGTACCATAACATATCTCTTTCCACCTCTACTTAGAGTTCTCATGGGACGACAGAGATCCCTATGAACCAGTTCCAACGACCTGGTGGTACTGACCATTTTCTTACTTTTGAAAGAAGACCTTACCTGCTTCCCCCTTGCACATGCCTCACAAACCTTGTCTTCTTTGAACTTAATGTTAGGAAGCCCTACCACTAAGTCCTTAGAGACCAGCTTGTTAAGTTAAGTTAGACTTGCATGACCAAGTCTTTTGTGCCACAGGAGGGGATCACTGTCCAACTATTAAGGCAAGTGAGTTCATTGTCAGATAGTGTGGGCAAGTCAATGACATAGATATTGTTCATTCTTTTTCCCTACAAAACAATATTGTCAGTAAGAAGGTTTATCACAAAATATTTTGTGGAAGTAAAAGCGACAAGGTTACCTTTGTCACACAGTTGTGACACACTGATAAGGCTATATTTCAAGCCATCTATCAGATACACATGTTCAATTGAACGTGTGTCATCTTTACCTACCTTGCCGACCCCTATTATTTCACCTTTCTTTCCGTTTCCAAAGGAGACATTTCCTCCTTTGAGGTTTTCAAGTGAAAGGAACCGTTCCTTGTTCCTTGTCATATGCTTAGAACAACCACTATCCAAAAACTAAAACTGGCTGCCTCCCTTCACTTGTACCTTCAAAATAAATCAGGGGTTGGTTTTAAGAACCCAAGCTAGTTTGGGTCCCTTTCCATGAGAGAATTGATGAATCAGATTTTTCCTGGCCCAATTTTGTAGCCAATTTTTCTTTTTAATGAATCTCTCATTTTTCTGACTGGCCTTTTCTTTTGCAGAACACTCATATTTAGAGTGGCCAGTCTTCCCACAATGGGTGCAAATTTTATTTTCAGGGAGAGTGAGATACTTGCTTTTGGGATCCCATTTAGGCAATTGACTCCCAAAACCAAGCCCTCTCCGGTTGCTACTATGATTCTCTTGGAGCCATATTAAAGCATCAGAAGACTTATTCTACTTACGTGTTTTATCAAATTCATGTTTGACTTTGCCAAGTTTTCTTTAAGAGACTTTATCTGCTCATCTTTGGCATACATTTTATCTTTCAATTTACTTAAGTCTTCTTCTAGCTTCGCATGAGAGTGATCAACTACCTTTTTACTGGATCCTAGTCTTAACTTTATATTTTTAGATTTTTGTTCTAGAATCTCAGTTTCGAGTGGTTGAACCTGGTTCATCAAGATAGTGTTTTTCTTTTCAGATTCACTGAATCTTATTTCCAGGTCCATGCATTTTGCTATCAGCATTGCACACTCTTTATATAGTTGATCATTCTCTTTAGAGTTCTCCTCAAAATCATCGATGAAGTCAAGTAGCAACTCAGAGAGTTTCTCCTTAGATAGAAACTTTATTTTAGTTTTGAGATGTGAGATACTTACCTGTGGTCTTCATAAGTCTCCTCATCAGATTCTCCAATTTCCATGAGAGCTTGATCTTCTGTCTCACCATCTTCTGATTCTTCATCTGAACTTTCCCCCCAAGCAGCAACCATAGCCTTTGTAGTAGTTTTCTTGGGTTGGACCAGTTCCTTCTTCCTGTTCTTTCTTTCATATCTCTCCTTCCTCCATTCTACTTCCCACTGGGGGCAGTTCTTGATGAGATGATCAGTTTTTCCACACTTGTAGCATCCCTCATTAGCTGGCCTTTCAGGAGCCTTTGCCTTGTTGAAGTTTCCCCCTCTAGAGATGCCTTTCTTCCTCATGAGAAAGTTTCTGAATTCTTTGGTGATCATGGCCATCTCATCATCCTCCAGATCTGCTCCCTCTGTGATCCTTGGTGCTAGACTTCTTTCTTTCTTTGGGGCATCCATTTTCATTGTCTGCCTTCTGAGTTCATAAGTAGTAAGGTTGCCAATCAACTCATCTAGTCTAAGGGTTGCCATATTTTTGGATTCCTGAATGGCAGTTATCTTGCTTTCCTAGGAGATAGGCAGAACGCTTGTCAAGATCTTCTCAACCTTGTATTCTTCAAGGATGACTCTTCCAAGAGACTTGAGTTCATTTGTCAAGGTTGTGAACCTTATATACATCTCCTCAATTGTTTCACCTTCCTTCATAGTGAAGTTTTCATACTGAGAGTATAGCAATGTACCTCTAGACTTATTCACTTGAGTTGTTCCTTCATGTGCCACTTGTAGAGTATCCCAGATTTCCTTGGCAGTGGTGAAGCTTTGGACTCTGCTGTATTCATCTGGGCGTAGTCCACACACTAGCCACTTCTTGGCCTTGGCATTCTTCTCCCATTTCTTCAAATCCTCAGTTGTGCAGTCAGCCCTAGTTTTAGGCACATCTACTCCTTCAACAGTTTTCTTCATTGTTGCAAGTGGTCCATCAGTGACTATGTCCCAGAGTTCATTGTCCTCTCCACTAAGGTGATTCTTCATTCTATTCTTCCACCAAGAATAGTACTGCCCGTTGAAGAGTGGTGGCCTTGCAGTTGATTGTCCTTCCTAGTTCCCAGGTGGTGCACTCATCTTGATCTTTTCCTAGGTGTTAGCCTCTTCAAGGATAACCTGCTCTGATACCAATTGTTGTTTTAGACTTCAATACTACACAATATTATAAGTTAATTGTGCAGTACCCAATTTTCGAGTGTTGTCTAACAAGAAGAACCTGGTTCTTCTTAGTCTACTACTCACTATAGTTTGCATAATAATTAAGCAGTAATAGTAAAGACACAGGGATTTTTATGTGAAAAACACCTGTCTCAAAAGGTGAAAAAACCACGACCTACTCCTCAGTAGGATTTGCTCAAAACTCTTCACTAAACACTGAGCCAAAACGGACTTACAAAATAAACTATTTTGTAATCCTAGGACTAACTCTAATCCTCTTTGTATCAATTAGCCTCTAGCTAATTTCTACAGAATTCAAGCTAACTCTAACTTGATCAGTTTGTACCTATTACAATTTGCTTCTAATAAAGCTGATAAGATACAATATTTAAACTCCTACTACAATCAACTAGACCTGATATACAGACAATGAAACTGTTCCTTCTAGTTGAGCTGTAGCCTTTGTATCGCACAATAATTCTGCTTGCAAAACCTCTGGAACTTTTTCTTCAGAACTTGATTCACTTTTGGTACTTGTGGGTCCCTTCTTTCAGCAGTAATACTTTGATTATTTATAGAGTCCGTTTGTTGAGTTCATGATACAATTCTGATCCAACTCTTTCTTGGTAGACAAGTTTGATTGTAACTCAACTTCCTTCCTCTATTCCTGTCCTAGCTGAAATCAACTTCTGTCTTCTCTATCAATTTGCAACCTTTTTGTATTAGGAGACATTCTCTTAGTTTTTTGATATTTAGCAAACACTAATATCTCCTAGACTTGTACGATTTGCGATCCAACTTCTTCATTCAGAAGTGTGTGCTATGATGGACCTGGTTCAACTGGACAACTGTTGTCAATCTTCAAAACTTTCAGTGATATGGGCCAACAATTAGCCCATGTTATTTTCTGTTAGTTGGTTTGATTAACTAACTGTTTGTTATCTATTATTTGTGTTTGTGTTTATGGAAAGAGAGTGGTTCACTCACAAAAAAAAACCTCTAAGAAAAGATCAAAGGATGACTCACAAGCATCTAGTAGTAAGAAGAATGCTAAAACTAAGGGTGGTAAAGGAAGAGGCAATAACAAGATGGTGCAGAACTCACAAACCTCAGATGTGCAGCATTGTCAGGTTTCAGATGTGCAGCAATCTCAGGTGTCATATGTGCGACAATCTCAGTCAAGCAGCAGAGGTGAAAAAAAGTGCATTTAAGAGGCCAAGAGTAGTGGGACATGGAGTATTTATCAGCAAAAATGGTTATACATGTGTTGAGGTAATAAGCAGCTTGGTGTGCTAATTTTGAGGTTGCAAGTTAAACTTAGTTGGTTGATATCTGTTATTTTTCACTTAATTTTCACCAAGGGAGGCATGTTAGTAGGGTAATCAACAGTGGATCAGTTGAAAACTTAACTATAGTGACTGGTGATCTTGGTTATAAACCAAGTAAAGGCTTGAAATGGAAGGGAAAGCAAGCAATCACAACTAGACAACTTCAAAACAGGAGTGCTTTACTACAATATAAAAGGTCAAAATCACCAAAAGCTAGTGAAAAAACTAGAGGTGTAACAGCTTCAGCACTTTGATTCTAGTTTAGGAGCTGATGTTAAATGGTACTTTGATTGTATTTGGATGATGTTTCTACGGTGCAAGTTATGATGTAAACTACTAAACTTGTTTTACTTCCATGCTTTTGGGATGCAAGTTGTAATGTAAAACTGATCAAGTCTAGGCCTTATGAGCTTTAATACAATAATCCTAGGCTTTCATCGTGGTTGTGCAACAAAATGTGTTATCTCTAAATTTCAATGAATGTCGTGTTTATAATCTCTCTGGACAGTGGCAATAAGGTTAGCACAATTGATCACACGAAGCTCAAACGCCAGCAAGCACACACAATACATGGAGGACATAATTAACAAAAGGGGAAGATTTAATACCTCAAATTAAAACCTCTAGTTCTACATACCACAAACAAAATGCCACAAATTTAATACACAAAGGTTCATGGTTACACAACACCTCTTGCATTTGAACAACCAAAATATACATTGATACATAAACTAATAATAAGTAACATCTTCAAATATTTTCTCTTTTTAAAATCAGCCTCAAGTTCCATTTTATCCTTCTATAAGCTAAGAATTAACACCTTCGATTGTCCAGGAAATTTTGGATCATACCGTTGAAAAAATTCACAAGCAACACGACCCTTAGCCTTAAATTTTTAACCAAACCATTATAAATAAAATGAAAATTTAGCCATATTATATCATATAAAATATGATGATTTCAAAGATGATTACCCCATAGTATTTGCATCCAAAAAATGTCTTCCTGGGTTAGCATTTTTCGTTGACGTTCTCAAAGAAGCAGGTTGCCCACAACCACAAAATACATTAAACCTCATCTTCTAGAAATACTTGAAAAGGTGTTCCTTCTTTCAAATAACTTTGGGTAAGAATGAATGATGGATAAAACGAGAAAGATAAGAAATAAACTTAATAATAACAAGAGAGAGAGAACTTCAAATGGATTAGGATGAAGAAATGAAGAGGAAAGGTGAAGAAAATGAAAAGAAAGGTGGAAAAATGGATAAGAAGGGTGTAATATAAAGTAAAAGATGAGAAAATATAAGTTTATAAAAAAAGGGGCTAATTAGTCGTTGTTAAACTGTCAGGTGAGCCCATTTTAATTGTTTTTCACCACTCACGAGGTTTTAGGCATCTTATTTCACGCAATATTCCCCATAAGCAACCGGGGGGAGGGAGGGGGGGGGAAGAGTTTATTATGAAGGGGGATATAGTTCAGGGGGTTTTCGGGGACACACGATAGTTTAGGTAGGAAACTGACAAAGATCGTATAGTTTAGGCGGGTTTGAGGGTATTAACTCTTGGTTTTACCAATATTGGATGTGATAATGATTTTAATTTAAAATGAATAAAACGTACCAGTGTTGACAATTTTGATACTGATATTTGGAATATATTTGTTCTTTTTGTTAATATACTTGAGCCAGCCATGTGACTAGGAGGTCACAAGTTCGAGACGTAGAAACAGTCTCTGCAAAAATACAAGGAAATATTACATACGATAAGCCCTTTTTTATACTTGAGCCAGTTTCTCTGAGTCTATATAAATGGAAAAAAATCCCGACATGTACTTAAACAATTGAAAAGGTTTTACAAAGAATCTTGACCTATTTTAATATTCGTCCAATTCCACTTATTTATTTTTGTTTGCCTAAAAGATATTACATATCTTGTTAGAGTTACATAGAACTTTATCTGCATATTTTAATTTGTAAATATATACTTACAAAGACCCGTAAATTTCATGTCTAAAAATGATGCCCGGGTAGGTTCCCATGTTGTTATAACTGTAGAAATTCTTAAAAATAAACCTTTTTGAAGTAAAAAGTACCCCGGGACATAAAAGATACAATTTTCCAGGATTGCGCAGATCAGCGGTCCACTATGAGATCACCGATCAGGTATGCGGACCGCATAGTGGTCGCATACCTGGACAACCTTTTGTCAAATTTGAGGACAACTATGCGACCCAAGATGCGATCGCATTTTGGAATGCGGACCGCATAGCTGCCGCATCCTTGCACCTCCATTTTTGCGGAGGAGGTTATGCGACGCACTATGCGATCACATAACAGGTATGTGGACTGCATAGTGGTCGCATACCTGGGCAACCAGTTTTTTCTTTTGGCCCAGCTGAGGGCTATCTAGACGACAGGAATGTGGACCGCATAGCAGGAATGCGATCGCATTCCTGACCGCATCTCCTGCTTCGGGCTTCTAATTTTTTTTTTTAAAACCCGACCCGTAGTTTAATAAAATACCCATCCCCTTCATTTTTAACACCTATCTGACTAAAATAGAGAGAAGGCAGAGTGGGTTTAGTGAGAGAAAGTCTTCTTCTTCATCAAATTGGTCCATCATCTCTACTTAGGCCCGAATATTATCGAGTAATCTTCATCTTCTTCACTATAAGAGGTAAGTCTTCACCCTATTTCCCCAAACTCTCAGATTTATTAAGAGTAAAACACACATAGGTTGGTTCTTGAAAATGAAAGTTGAGACCTTGCATGCATGTGAATGATCTTCCATAACCTAGTAAAGGGAAGCAAGTTACAATAATCTTTCACTAAAAAGGGTTTAGTTAATCTAAGGGATCACATAGTGTTTGATAAAATGTCCAAATGAATTAAATATTCCTAATTCTAAAGTAAATGTGTCGCATTGTGAACTAGATTGACGGTGCTAGACGGTTCGGTGAATTGTGATAGAAATTAAAGGGAGTTTCGACTCGAGGTATGTATGGCTAACTTTAATCTTTGTAGAGTCGCCTTGTTGGTGTCAGAGCATTTGGTATGAATTCCTGGCTTATGCGTATGTGAATTGGTTGTTCTAATGTGTAGAGACGTGAGATTCTATTCTCTGACTGTCCTAGTTTATTGCTATGCCACCATGCTATATGAGATTGTGAAAAGGTGATTTCATTGTGATTACTCTATCATGTGCAAGGTTCGTTAAATGCTTGAATATGTTGGTATGAAAGAATGATAACAAACCCAAATGTTTGAAAGTATGTAAGTGCTAAGGGTTGTGTAGCAAGTGATGAAAAAGAGTTGTGGATCGATTTAATTGAACTAAATGACTATGGCAATATCGTATATGACTCATTGTTTGGCAAGGATTATTGTGGTTTTGATTTCATACGGATTGTTGGTTGTAATGAATTTATATTCTTGTTGATGAAAATCCTTGTGATTGAATTATGGGTTGTTATTATTGCTATGAAATGTGATTGTACGGTGGGATCGGGTTGCACGCCGCAACAGGAGGAATAAGGGGGATATGTGAGAAGTAATAAGGGTGGAATGTGATTGTACGGTGGGATCGGGTTGCGCGCCGCAAATGAATGTAATAAGGCTGAAATGTGATTGTACAGTGGGATCGAGTTGCGCGCCACAACATGACGTAATAAGGCTGAAATGTGATTGTCCGGTGGGATCGGGTTGCGCGTCGCAACAGGAAGAAATAAGGGTGGATTGTTTAGAAGGAATAAGGGTGGAATATGATGTGCTGAAATAAGAATCTGTGAAAATCTCATTTGTGATTTTCTGTGTCTCTGTGCAATAACTGTTTGGTTTCGTTGACTGCCTTCTATCTGTGCATTGCTTGATTTTACTTAGAGTGAAGTTTGTTTATACATACTAGTACTATTCAATGGTAATAACGTCCCTTTTGCCGGGGGCGCTACATCTTTTATATGGATGTAGGTTGTTCTATAGCAGGTAGCTTCGTCCGCCGTTAGTGGTGCCTCCTCTTCATCTCTTCAGTAGTTCTGGTGAGCCCCATTTCCTCTTGGGGCCGTGTGTGGACTATATCACTCTCTTTTGCTTATGTTGTAAAAGGTATAGCCGGGGCCTTGTTGTCGGAAGGTTTATGTAAATCTTATAGTACTCTTAGAGGCTCCGTAGACACTGTGTGGGTTGTATACATGTATTTTGGGTAGTAGCTGTGTTCGGTCGAAATCGTGGTCCGTATTGGAAAAGTTGTATGTATTATATATATATTTTTGGATTATCAAATGTTGAAAGTTAAAAGAGGAAATGAACTTATGTTGTAAATCATACTTTGAAATTAAATTGGCTAATTCATATGGAATAATGTATATTTTAGACACGGGGCAACGCGTTGGGTAGGAAAGGCAAACCAGGTCCACTTGACCGGGATCATTTGGTTAGGCGCCAGTCTCGTCCTTCGGTTTTGGGGCGTGACAAACTATCAGATCCTAAGGTTTTAAAAGTGTCATAGGATGTTTCGGAGCCGTGTCTAGTAGAGCCCTTCTTATCGGTGTGTTGTCGACCACATCTATAATTAGGGGGCTGCATGGATATTTAGGAAAGTATTCATTTATTGCTATTCTATATCGTGCGATGTGGTGAAAGGTGAGGTTGTTTATCTCTAACTCGTGCAATGTTCCAATTTTCAGTAAATGGCAACCAAGAAAAGAGACCGACTCGGCCTAGAGGCCAATGCCACCCCAGGTGTGGCCATAAATTCGCAATCTGATGGTGCGGGTGAGGACAATTCCCCAACCATGAATCAGCCTGACTCTTCCGTTCCTGGACAGACTATTCCAGTTCTTGCTCTTGCGGACGGTTCTACGATCCCTCCCGCTGATATTCCTGATCCTCCTCCAGCCCCAGCTTCGGGTCCCGATATTTTTTATGGGGACATCAGGGGAGCTATTCATATGTTGACGCAGTTGGTGGCCTCTCAGGCCTAGAGATCAAATATTTCCCCTGCACCCTCGAGTGAGCAAAGGGATTCTTCAGGTTCCAGGGTCAACCAGTTTCTGCGGTTAGCCCCTCCAGAGTTCACAACCACCAACCCAGAGGCCGATTCTCAGAATTTTATAGATGAAATGTACAAGATTCTCTGGGTTATGAGGGATACTGAGACAGAGGGAGTTGAGTTAGCTTCCTATCATCTAAAGGGAGCGGCATATTCATGGTTCGAGATGTAGGAGAGATCCCGTGGATAGGGGAGCCCTCCGTCGAGGTGGGATGAGTTTTTAGATGCTTTTATGGATCATTTCTTGCCTGCCGAGACTAGGGCAGTCCGTGTTGCAGACTTTGAAGTCTTTAATCAGGGCAACATGAGTGTGTGGGAGTGTCATATGGAGTTCGTGCGCTTGTCCAAGTATGCTATCCACATGATGCCGACTATGGAGGAGAGGGTTTGTCGGTTTATTCAGGGCCTTGGTCTCTTGGTTATCAATGAGGCTACTACAGCTGCTTTTCACTCAGATATGAACTATAGGTAGATTGTGGGATTCGCCCAGGCTACGGAGGCTCAGAAATTGAAGATACGAATGGAGAGAGAGAGTAGTAGTAGGGCCCGTTCAGCGGGCAACCCTGGGAGTTCAGTTGGAGGCATGAGATCAGCCCTTGGGAGAGGATCATCAGGGCCATCTCAGTCCTATGCTCAGTCCTCAGCCAGTGCTCTGCCATCAGGGCACAGTTATCAGCAGGGAGGTCGCTTTGGACCAGGTGCAGATAGCAGGAGGTTCCATCAGTCGGGTCGTTCAAGTGGGAGGTTCCAACAGCAGTGGAGGGCCCCATGACTTAAGTGTAGGAGGTTTCATTCTGAGCCTTGTTACTTGGATATCCCGGTATGCTATAGATGCGGAGTGAGGGGCCATGTTCAGCGAGACTGTCGTGCACCCAGTCAGAGCACAGGTAGGGGTATTGCTTAGCCATCTAGTTCGTCAGCCGCTATGTCTTCAGCATGCCCTCCAGCACCAGCAGGGCGCAGTGCAGCTAGGGGTAGAGCACAGGGTCAAGGGGCACCTAGTCGATTCTATGCTTTGAGTGGTCGCCAGAGTGCTTAGGATTCTCCAGATGTTGTCACAGGTATTCTGACTGTTCAAACACATTATATTTATGCTCTTATTGATCCCGGATCTTCATTGTCATATGCTACTCCATTTATTACTTCGAGTTTTGGGATAGAACCCGAACAACTTCATGAGCCGTTCTTAGTGTCGACTCTGGTTGGTGATTCTATTACGGCCGCGCGAATCTATAAGAATTGTGTTGTCACGGTGTGTGGTCGGGATACCACGACCGATCTTATTGAGTTAGAAATGGTAGATTTTGGTGTAATTATGGGGATGGATTGGCTCTACTCGTGCTTTGCTAAACTCGACTGCCGAACCAGAATTATGAGGCTCGAGTTTCCTAATTAACCAGTTATTGAATGGAAAGTGAATGATGTTGTGTCGAGGGGTAGGTTTATTTCCTATCTTAAGGTCTCCAAGATGATCAGGAAGGGGTGCATCTATCATTTGGTCCGGGTTGCGGACACCACTTCAGAGGTGCCTGCTCCCGAGTCCATGCCGATTATGAAAGAATTTCTTGAGGTATTTCCAGACGAGCTTCCTGGAATTCCACCAGATAGAGAGATCGATTTCGGTATTGATGTATTGCTAGATACGCAACCAATATCTATTCAACCTTACAGGATGGTGCTAGCAGAATTGAGAGAGTTAAAAGAAAAATTGAAAGATCTATTAAAAAAGGGTTTCATTCGGCCAAGCGTGTCGCCTTGGGGTGCACCGATTCTTTTTGTCAGAAAGAAGGATGGATCGCTTCGAATGTGTATTGATTATCGGCAGCTCAACAAGGTCACCATCAAAAACAAATATCCATTGCCTCGGATAAATGATTTATTCGACCAATTGCAAGGTGCGAGGTTCTTCTCAAAGATTGATTTACGGTCCGGGTATCACCAGTTGAAGATCAGGGAGAAGGATGTTCCTAAGACCGCCTTCAGGACTCGTTATGGGCACTTTGAATTTTCGGTAATGTCTTTTGGGCTAACCAACGCCCCAACCGCTTTTATGGATCTTATGAATCGAGTTTTCAAGCCGTTTCTTGACTCTTTTGTGATAGTCTTCATTGATGATATCCTTGTTTATTCGCGAAGTCGGGAAGATCATGCTAATCACCTCAGGGACGTTCTGCAGACTCTTCATCAGCACCAGTTGTATGCAAAGTTTTCAAAATGTGAGTTTTTGTTAGAATCAGTCACCTTTTTGGGCCATGTTGTTTCTAAGGAAGGGATTCAGGTTAATCCCCAAAATATTTCAGCGGTGAAGGATTGGCCTAGACCAACGACCCCGACAGAGATTCACAGTTTCTTAGGTCTAGTTGGGTATTATCGGAGGTTCATGGAGGGATTCTCTAATCTCGCCTCCCCTGACGCAAAAAACGGTTAAGTTTTAGTGGTCCGATGCTTGTGAAAAGAGTTTTCAGGAATTGAAATCGAGATTGACTTTGGCGCCAATGTTGACCTTTCCAGAAGGTTCAGAGGGGTTTGTGCTTTATTGTGATGCTTCGAGAGTTTGTTTGGGGTGTGTGTTCATGCAATGTGGTAACGTTATAGCGTATGCTTCAAGGCAGCTCAAGAATCACGAGAAGAATTATCCGATGCATGATTTGGAGCTCGCATCGGTTGTGTTTGCATTGAAAATATGGCGGCATTATCTTTATGGGGTCCACGTTGACGTATTCACAGACCACAAGAGTATTCAATATTTATTCAAACAGAAGGATTTGAACTTAAGGAAATGGAGGTGGTTAGAATTGCTCAAGGATTATGATATGAATATTTTGTAACATCAAGGAAAGGGGAATGTGGTAGCCGAAACTATTAGTCGGAAATCCATGGGTAGCTTGGTCTATTTGGAAGACGGTTAGAGGCTTTTGGCTCGGGAGGTTTATCAGTTGGCCAGTCTAGGGGTCTGTCTTTCGGCCTCATATGCGGGGAATGTCGTGGTGCGTAATGGAGCGGAGTCTTCGTTTGTAGCGGAAGTCAAGGGAAAGCAATTCAGGGATCCGGCTTTAGCACAGTTAAGGGAAGCAATTTTGAATCACAAGACTTCAGCATTTTCACTCGGCAATGATGACGGTGTTTTACGGTGCCAATGGAGGCTATGTGTTCCGGATGTGGATAATCTTGGGGAGAGAGTTATGGTATAGGCTCACAATTCTAGGTATTCTATACACCCCGGTTCTACAAAAAATGTATCGCGATCTCAAGGAGATTTTCTGGTGGAATGGTATGAAGAGGTGTGTGGCGGACCTTGTGGCTAGGTGTCCGAATTGTCATCAAGTGAAGGCCGAGCATCAGAAGCCCGGTGGGTTGATGCAGCTTATGAAAATACCGATATGGAAATGGGTAATGATGAATATGGACTTTGTGGTAGGGTTACCCGGCACTCAGCGCAAGTTCGACTCAATTTGGGTAATAGTAGATCGACTCACGAAGTCATCACATTTCTTGCCATCCAAGTCCACTGATACTGCAGAACAATACGCTCAGTTGCATAGCAAAGAAATAGTCAGATTTCATGGCACTCCAGTTTCTATTATCTCAGATCGAGGGGCCCAGTTCACAGCTAACTATTGGAGGAAATTTCAGCAAGGTTTGGGTACTCAGGTAAATCTCAGCACGACTTTCCATCTTCAGACGGATGGTTGAGCGGAGTGGACTATTCAGACGCTTGAAGATATGCTATGATCTTGTGTTTTAGATTTCAAGGGTAGTTGGGATGATCACTTGCCGCTTATAGAGTTTTCTTACAATAACAGTTTCCATGCTAGTATTCAGATGGCCCCATTTGAGGCATTGTACGGAAGGAGGTGTAGGTCTCCGATTGGATGGTTTGAGGTTGGTGAGGCGGAATTTCTAGGACCAGATCTTGTGCATCAAGCTATGGAAAAAGTTAGAGTCATTCAGGAGAGGATGAAAATTGCTTAGAGTCGTCAAAAATCCTATGCGGACGTTTGTCGTAGAGATTTGGTGTTCCAAGTATATGATTGTGTATTCTTGAAGGTGTCTCCCATGAAGGGATTGATGCAGTTTGGGAAGAAAGGGAAATTGAGCCCGAGGTATATCTAGCCATATCGAATCGCTCAAAGAATAGGGCAAGTAGCGTATAGGCTGGAATTGCTCCCTGAAATGTCATTAGTGCATCCAGTGTTTCATGTGTCCATGCTAAAAAAGGTAATTGGAGATCCATCTGCCATCGTGCCAGTTGAGACCATTGAAATTAATGAAGAATTGTCATATGAAGAGGTTCCAGTTGCTATACTTGATAGGCAAGTCCGTAGATTGAGAAACAAATAGATTGCTTGTGTTAAAGTGTTATGGCGAAGTCAACAAGTCGAGGAAGCCACGTGGGAAGCGGAAAATGAAATGAAAGAGAAATATCCCCATTTGTTTGAATAAGTCTAGTAGTGGTCGTGAGAACTGCCATCTCTAAGCAATTACACCTTTGTGTCAAGTTTTGTGCAAGAACACTCCACTCTCCTAATTTCCTTACTATTGTGACTTCTCAACTATGTGCCACTTTGTGTATATTGTGGAATAGTAAATTATGTGCAACTCATATGATAGTTAAATGATATGCAAGTTTGTGTCATTAACAGAATTATGTATAGCATGTTGAAGTGATTGAATTATACACAATTTGATGAGGTAACCGAATTATGTGCAAGTCGTTGGAGTAATTGAAAATGTGTGAAATTGGTTAACAATGTGTTTCGGGGTCTCTCTAACAAGTAGATAGGACTAATTACAAAGGAAACTCTGGCAAAATTTTCAGAAAATATCGGAGTTAGTAAAAATTGGGGGTTAGCATATTGTGTTTTCAAAATGAATCCCCGATCCTCATTCAAGGATGAATGATTTTAATTGGGGGAGGATGTAAAGACCCGTAAAATTTCATGTCTAAAAATGATGCCCGGGTAGGTTCCCATGTTATTATAACTGTAGAAATTCTTAAAAACGGACCTTTTTGAAGTAAAAAGCACCCCGGGACTTAAAAGATATAATTTTTTAGGATTACGCAGATCTGCGGTCCACTATGCAATCGCAGATCAGGTATGCGGACCGCATAGTGGTCACATACCTAGACAGCCTTCTGTCCAATTTGAGGATATCTATGCAGCCCAAGATGCGATCGCATTCTGGGAATGCGGATCGCATAGCTGTCGCATCCTTGCACCTCCATTTTTGCGGAGGAGGTTATGCGACGCACTATGCGATCGCATAACAGGTATGCGGACCGCATAGTGGTAGCATACCTGGGCAGCCTGTTTTTCCTTTTGGCGCAGCTGAGGGCCATCCGATAGGAATGCGGCCCGCATAGCAGGAATGCGATCACATTCCTGACTGCATTTCCTGCTTCGGGGCTTCTAATTTTTTATTTTAAAACCCGACCCCTAGTTTAATAAACCACCCCTCCCCTTCATTTTTAACACATATCTGACTAAAATAGAAAGAAGGGAGAGTGGGTTTAGTGAGAGAAAGTCTTCTTCTTCATCAAATTGGTCCATCATCTCTACTCAGGCCCGAGAATCTTCATCTTCTTCACTATAAGAGGTAATTCTTCACCCTATTTCCCCAAACTCTCAGATTTTTGGTAAGAATAAAACACACATAGGATGGTTCTTGAGAATGAAAGTTGAGACCTTGCATGCATGTGAATGATCTTCCATAACCTAGTAAAGGGAAGCAAGTTAGAGTAATCTTTCACTAAAAAGGGTTTAGTTAATCTAAGGGATCACATAGTGTTTGACAAAATGTCCAAATGAATTCAAGATTCCTAATTCTAAGGTAAATGTGTCGCATTGTGAACTAGATTGACGGTGCTAGACGGTTCGGTGAATTGTGATAGAAATTAAAGGGAATTTTGACTCGAGGTATGTATGGCTAACTTTAATCTTTGTAGAGTCACCTTGTTTGTGTCTGAGAATTCGGTATGAATTCGTGGCTTATGCATATGTGAATTTGTTGTTCTAATGTGTAGAGACATGAGATTCTATTCTCTGATTGTTCTAGTTGATTGCTATGCCGCCATGCTATATGAGATTGTGAAAAGGTGATTTCATTGTGATTACTCTATCATGTGCAAGGTTCGTTAAATTCTTGAGTATGTTGGTATGAAAGAATGATAACAAACCCAAATGTGTGAATGTATCTAAGTGCTAAGGGTTGTGTAGCAAGTGATGAAAAAGAGTTGTGGATCGATTTAATTGAACTAAATGACTATGGCAATATCGTATATGACTCATTGTTTGGCAAAGATTATTGTGGCTTTTATTTCATATGGATTGTTGGTTGTGATGAATTTATATTATTGTTGATGAAAATCCTTGTGATTGAATTGTGGGCTGTTATTATTGCTATGAAATGTGATAGTACAGTGGGATTAGATTGCGCGCCGCAACATGAGGAATAAGGGTGATATGTGAGAAGTAATAAGGGTGGAATGTGATTGTACGGTGGGATCGGGTTGCGCGCTGCAACAAAATGTAATAAGGATGAAATGTGGTTGTACGGTGGGATCGGGTTGCGCGCCACAACAGGACGTAATAAGGTTGAAATGTGATTGTCCGTTGGGATCGGGTTGCGCGCCGCAACAGGAAGAAATAAGGGTGGATTGTTGAGAAGGAATAAGGGTGGAATATGATTGTGTTGAAATAAGAATCTGTGAAAATCTCATTTGTGATTCTTTGTGTCTCTGTGCAATAACTCTTTGGTTTTGTTGACTGCCTTCTATCTGTGCATTGCTTGATTTTACTTAGAGTGAAGTTTGTTTATACATACTAGTACTATTCAATGGTACTAACGTCCATTTTGCCGGGGGCGCTACATCTTGTATATGGATGTAGGTGGTTCTATAGCAGGTAGCTCCGTCCGCCGTTAATGGTGCCTCATCTTCATCTCTTCAGCAGCTCTGGTGAGCCTCCTCTTGGGGCCGTGTGTGGACTATATCACTCTCTTTTGCTTATGCTGTTAAAGGTACAGCCGAGGCCTTGTTGCCGGCAGGTTTATGTAAATCTCCTAGTACTCTTAGAGGCTCCGTAGACACTGTGTGGGTTGTATACATGTATTTTGGGAAGTAGCTGTGTTCGGTCGAAATCGTGGTCCATATTGGAAAAGTTGTATGTATTATATATATGTTTTTGGATTATCAAATGTGAAAGTTAGAAGAGGAAATGAACTTATGTTGTAAATCATACTTTGAAATTAAATTGGCTAATTCATATGGAACAATGTATATTGTAGACATGGGGCAACGCGTTGGGTACGAAAGGAAAACCAGGTCCGCTTGACCGGGATCATCGGTTAGGCGCCGGTCATGTCCTTCGATTTGGGGCGTGACAATATTCCCCCCTTTTAAAATTAGATGAGGTATATTCCTTTTTAGTCTGTTCTAAAATAAATGACACATTACTAAATTTTAAAATAATTCAACTTTAAACTCTTCATTTTACCCATTTACGAGTAATGAAATTTTTTTATAACCCCACAAATGTCATGGTCCCACAAACCTTTACCTCTTAAACTTTTAAGACCATAAGTTTCAAAAGTCTCTATTCTTTTTCTTAAACTCATGCCGAGTCAAAGTATCTCATCTAAATTGAAATAGATGGAGTATGCCAAAAGGAGATGTGAAGCCTAACTTATTTTGAGCTTAGAACAGACACATTCATTGTCGGAGAAATATTCATGGCTGCTCTTTTCATTAGATAGTCTCCATGTCACGACCCAAAATTCTACTAGTCGCGGTGACACCTAACACAACCCGCTAGGTAAGCCAATTAACAACTATCCAATTCGAATAAAATTTAATAAGATAATTAAGTAAAAGAAAATATTTAAATCCTATACATTTCCCAAGGACCAGTAGTACAAATCATAAGCTTCTAAGAATAGAGTTTACAAAGCTGAAATGAAATAAATGCATAGTCTGTTCGAAAAGTACATAAATAGAGTTTTATAGATCTAAGGCTACCACAAACAAGAGGCAACTACAACCGGAACACAGGTACATCTTAAATCCAATTCCCATCGAACACATCAACATCAACAACCAACATCTTCATGCAAGGTGCATAAGTGTAGTATGAGTACAACTGACCCCATGTACTGAGTAAGTAACAAACCTAACCTTAGGTTGAAAGTAGTGACGAGCTAACACAAGGTCAGGTCCAATACCAATATTCTACAACAGTTCATAACATCATAATACAAGAAATAAAAGACGTATCTCAGAAGAAAAATGCTCAGCTCATTAACTGTTCCAGAATATAGGCATGCTTTTCAAGTATCTCAGCGAAAACTCAAATCTTTTAATGAAAAGGCCCAAATATGAGTAAGTTTGAAAGCTATGTTTTTTTCCCCAAAAATTCTTTCAATAATAAGTAAGATGTTTCATTTTCAGATAGCATGAGGAAAGTACGTCTCTATGCCAACATGTCAAGATACATGTAAATAAATGTCCCCAAAATGGGGTAGCAGAAGGAAATGCATATCTATGCATGTATCTCAAGTACGCATGTCAAATGTAATGCATATTGATGATGAGCTCATATACTCACACTCTCAGAGTACTCAATCTCACTGTCTCGCATCCTATCTCACTATGTTCAATGCTCAACACACTCAATCACTCAGCACTGTACAATACCTCTTGCGACGTGCAGCTCGATCCACATATAGATAACCGTAAGGCCCGTTGCGGCGTGAAACCCGATCAACATATATATAGCCATAAGGGCCGTTGCGGCGTGCAACCCAATCCACATATATATAGCCATAAGGCCCGTTGCGGTCTGCAACCCGATCCACACACACACATATATATATATATATATATATATATATATATATATATATATATATATATATATATATATATATATATATATATATACCCATAAGACTCGTTGCGTCGTGCAACCCGATCCACATATATATAGCCATAAGGCCCGTTGCGGCATGCAACCCGATCCACATATATATATGCTCACTGGGGGGTGTACAGACTCTAGAGGGTCTGCTTTAGCCCAAGCGCTATAATAAGCCAATCATGGCATAAATCAGTAAAACTTGTTGCGGTGTGCAGTCCACTCCAATCATTAATAAATAAAATATGTTGCGGTGTGCATCCCGATTCCATAATATCATTCACATTCAGGCCCTCGGCCTCACTCGATCATCAATATCTCTAGTTCTCGGGCTCACAATGCCATGAAAATAGCCCAAAATGATGATATTATGTGTCAATGAAGAGCAACATAAACTAAGATATGATATGAAATGATTGAACATGACTGAGTAAGAAATTACAATTTAAACAAATAATTCAACAAAAATATGACCTCAGTGGGTCCCAACAAAATGAGCATGTAGCTTATACATGGTTTCTAATATGGATCACAACTCAATAGCTCAAGTATGTAGAGATTTCATGGTTAGAAATAAGATCAGGTAACTACACAGTACCACAGGAATAATGTAGTCACAATTCACATGGTGAACGCCCACACACCCGTCACCTAGCATGTGCGTCACCTCAACACCAAACACATTCCATGTAATTCGGGGTTTCATACCCTCAACACCAAGTTTAGAAGCGTTACTTACCTCGAAGAAGCCAAATCTAATACCAGCAAGCCAAACGATACTCCAAAAATGCTATCCCAC
Source organism: Nicotiana undulata (assembly GCA_005239495.1). Classification (NCBI taxonomy): domain Eukaryota; kingdom Viridiplantae; phylum Streptophyta; class Magnoliopsida; order Solanales; family Solanaceae; genus Nicotiana; species Nicotiana undulata. The sequence goes on along the minus strand of ML280089.1, from coordinate 16,328 downwards.
GCGTACCGACCTCTAAACGGTTCGAAATTAGCCAAATTGTGATGACCCAAGGGGTCGTTTTATAAATTTAGACTCCGTTGCATGATTAATAGCCATAAAAAGACAAATTTTAAATACATCAATTTGCGTGCACAGTACGAGATCGGAAAGCATATGTGAAAATATGAGAAATAGTGATTTCTAGACTATAAATTTGATAAAAGTTGACTTTGGTTAACATTTTTAGTAAATGGACCCGGATCCGTATTCCGACAATCCTGGGAGGTCCGCAGTAAAATATTGGACTCGGGCGTATGCCCGAAAATGAATTCCGAGGTCCCAAGCCTTATAAATCAAATTTTGAAAGAAATTATTTTGCTGAAATATTTATGAATTAAAGAAAATTTGTTATGATATTGAAAGGGTAACTGTGAAATTTGGTGAAAAACGGAGTTCATTTGACGTGATTCGGACATCCGGTTGAAGAGTTATGAACTTTAAGTGTTCTTGATGAAAATGATGAGTTTTTAGGTTTAATTCATAGTTTTACATGTTATTTTCATGATTTGATTGCACGAGCAAGCCCGTATGATGTTTATAAACTTGTGTGCATATTTTATTTAGAGCCCCGAGGGCTCGGGTGAGTTTCGAATAGGCCACGGGGAGTCTTACACTTAAAGAGAGTTGTTGGTTTTCTGCTGTTAGTGCACAACACTTTTGTGCATTGCGTTCGCACCCTACCCCTCACGAACGCATAGTGTAAATTACAGGGGGGTCACCTTTGTTCTATGCGAACGCGTTCACCCCCATGCGAACGCACAAGGTATTGGGCCAAGGGGAGGGGCCCCCCGTTTCTTCTACGTGAATGCATCCAATGGACTACGAACGCGGAAGACAAGCTTTGTAGAGCTGTGTGAACACACTCCCCACTGTGCGAATGCAATGTATTAAGCAGGCCTGGGGGAAGGGGATGCCAGTACCCTATGATAACGCACCCCTCCCCACGTGATCGCGATGCACAATGCCCCCTTACCCTATGTGATCGCGGCCTATTGAGTGCGAACGCATATGTCTTCAGCCCAACAATATAAATACTCTTTTAAAAATGGGTAGACCTTCTTCTTCCCCATATTTCGACGTTTACAGTCCTAATAGAGATTTTGTTCAACAATTATCATCCCCAAGTCGTAACTAATCAATTCTAAACTTTGTTATTTCAATTTCTTACTGTTTTTCATCACTTCTAAAGCAAAAACTAAGGATTTTCATGGTGAAAATTGAGGATTTGGGTAAATTAGGAAATTTTGTAAAAATTGAATTTTTACACCGAATTAAGGTCAGATTTACTAATAGTATATTTGGGTTCGTGGGTGACCGGGTAAACGTAATTTGGTCTGAACCCCCGAGTTTAGACCAAGCGAGCCCAGGGTCGGATTTTCACTTTTTTTGAGAAAACTAAGGAAAAGTCATATTTTTCAATAAAGTTAGTTCCTTTAGCATAAATTGATGATATTGAGTTAATTATGATAAGATTCGAGCAAGTTAGAGGTGAATTCAAAAGGAAAAGTCGTAATTGAGTAGTGAGTGGCCTACAAAATTTATATAATTAGCTCGTGGTTCGTTTTTATCTAATTGTTTATTATTTTAGCTGTGGAAATCGTTTACATTTAGTTTACTTTAAATTTATTTATTGATGCTTAAGAAAATAATTAAAGGAAATTGGCTACTCGAATTCTAGCATTGGCTTGCCTAGCAAGTGTGGTGTTAGGCACCATCACGATCCCTAAGGTTGGGAATTTGGGTCGTGACACAAAAGCAACTCAAATACATCAAATAATTCCAAAGGAAACAAACCCAATCGAAAAGGTCGAATCTTTAATCAAAACCCCAAAATCAACTAAAAAGTCAAACCCGGGCCCGCTCCTCGGAACCTGACAAAACTCAAAAAATTCCACAACCCATTAAATTATTAGTCCAAACATACTAGTTTCCCTCAAATCCAACTCCAAATCGATTTTGACAACTTAAAACTTCACTTTCTGAAATTTTAGACAAAACTAACAAATTTTACTTTAAAATCATCAATCAAATGCAAACAATGAAGATGGAATCATGAAATATACCCAACATCAAATATAGCACACTTACCCCAATCCATATGGTAATAATCGCCTCCAAAAATAGTCCAACTCCGAGCTCCCCAACTCAAAATATGGCCAAATGAACAAACTTTCAATATTAAATATTTTTGCCCAGTTGTTTTGCCTCATTTTACATGCCAAACGTTTCCGAAACTTGCTTTTAATGCCTCCATTGAATTTCTTGTGAAATTTCAGTCAAGTTAGGCTTTTGAATCACTCCATTTGACCTTAAAATGAAAGAGATATGTTGGTTTCAATATTTGAAAATAGTGCAGATTTTTAAATACGAAGTCAGTGCTAATTTCGTAATTAATTTGAAAAATCTTGCAACCCAATTCTTTATAAATTGACCATAAAATCCTCATACGATTTCCAAATTCGATGATTCTTTTTGCTACGAATTCCTAATTATGATATAGATCTAATGCTTCAATCAAAACAGAAATCGAAGCTCATTTGTTCAATGTGGTACCATATATCCTTGAAGAAACGACGTTGAAACATAAGAAAAATGAGCGCAACACAACCCAAAGCTATCCGAAACTCACCCGAGCCCCACGGGACCCCGTACGGAAATACCAACAAGTCCCACAACATAACACATACTTACTCGAGGCCTCAAATCACGCATAGCAACATCGAAACGATGAAACACACCTCAAATGAAACTTAATCAACTTTCGACTTCTAAAAACTCGCGCCGAAACATATCAAATCAACTCGGAATGAATTAAAAAATTTCACACAAGTCTTAATACATCATGTAGAGCTACTCGTGCCCCCAAACTACCGAGCGAAGTGCGAATGTCAAAACGACTGATCGAGTCATTACATTCTCCCCCACTTTAACTTAAGTCTGTCCTCGAACGTGCCAAGAGTTTTTCCTAAGCCGTCAAACATCGTGTAACCTTACCATGTACATATCCGGGGGTGATCCCACATCACCCTATTCCATATAGTCCCGACAACATAACATACAAATGATCATTTCCTTAGCCTATAATGGTTCTAATTTTCCAACATTCGAAATTTCCTATAAGACCCAAATCTCGCATCTATACACTGTATAAGTCTGAACAAGATGTAACAAGCCACAACCATAACCCAAGACACAATCACAGGATATACCACATAACTCAAATACCCATAGCAAAATTTCTTATCACAGTAGTTGTTCAAAACAACCCAATTTCGGTAACAAACCTCATATCAACTAAAATCTTGTGTTTAACCTTTATATATTGCCAATGTGAAAGAATCACGCAGAACAATCGCTTATCAGACCAACAAGTCATGGAACTCTCCCTTCTTCGACAAGAACTATAGCAAATTTCTAAGCCAACTTCCGTTATTATCCTCCATACATGCTGTAATCAAATCCGATAGTATCCATTCTAAGTCCAATGTCCCCATCTCATCCAAAACAACCACTCTAGTGACATGACATATCATTACAATCTACATCCACAACTCGTGCAATCCGTGCACCAATAAGCAATATTCCAAATGTACTTAATCATGGAAATTGACTCAAACGAGAGAACTATCCCGCAAGTTCAACAAATAGCTCAACATGTGATGTAGATGAAGTCTACCTAGTTGATGAACTTGGCTATAATCTTCTCAGCATCAGTGAACTATGTGATAACGATTATGAGGTTCGTTTAAAGGAACATGGCTGGTTTATAGAAGACGAATCAGGTAAAATCATTCTTTCAGGTAATAGAGACAAAAATGTCTACACTATCAAAAAATTAGAAAATTCTTGGGATCAAATTTGTCTTACTTCCATGATTGAAGATCCTTGGGTTTGGCATAGAAAACTTGGCCATGAAAGCATGCATACTATTTAAAAACTGTCGAAACACGATCTTGTTATTCGTCTCCCAAAACTGGATTTTTCAAAAGATCATATTTGTGTTGCATGTCAACTAGGAAAATAAACTCGCTCTTCTTTCAAAGTTAAAAACATTGTTTCCACCTCTAAACCCCTTCAATTGCTACATATGGATTTATTTCTCCCTACTAGAACTGCTAGCATAGGAGGTAGGAAATATGCATTTGTTATTGTAGATGATTTCTCTATATTTACCTAGGTTATGTTTCTTAGTAAGGTTCAACGACAAAAGGGATACTACATCTCTACTATTAGAAGTGATCATGGAAGAGAGTTTGAGCAGAGATTTTGAAAATTTATGCAACGATAAACGAATCTCTCACAATTTCTCTTCACCAAGATCACCACAGCAAAATGGAGTAGTAGAGTGCAAAAATAGAACCCTGCAAGATATGGCAAGAACCATGATTGTGGAAAATTCTCTACCTCATCATTTCTGGGTAGAAACTGTGAGTACAACATGCCACACCATCAACAGATGTCTGATTCGACCAATTCTCAAAAATACCCCTTATGAATTGTGGAATGGTAAGAAACCAAATATCAGCAACTTTCACCCTTTTGGATGCAAATGCTTTATCCACAACAATGGGAAGGATAATCTGGGTAAGTTTGATCCTAAGAGTGATGAAGGTATATTTCTTGGTTACTCTCCTTCAAGTAGAGCATACATAGTTTATAATAAGAGAACTTTGTGTATTGAAGAATCTATTCATGTTGTTTTTGTTGATACTAACCCTCTCTCAAGGAATGAACATATTCCTGAAGATGAGGAAATTTCTTGTGCTCTTAATGTTATTATAGGTAAGGACCATCAAAATGAGTCAGCTGATCAACATGTTCAACCCGCTGAAATACCACCAGAAGATCTTGACCTGCCTCAACCAGATCAATCGATTACCGAAGAAAGAGAGCCTCCAGTAAATACTCCAAATGAATGGAAGAGTGAACCAGAATATCCTCACAAATTCATTATAGGAGATCCACAGGAGGGAATAACTACAAGGAGGTCTCAAAAGAACAAACCTCATGTAGCTCTCATTTCTCAAATTGAGCCCAAGAAAGTGGATGAAGCTCTCAAAGACTCTAATTGGATAAGTGCTATGAAAGAAGAATTAGATCAGTTTGAAAGAAATAAAGTATAGGAATTAGTTCCAAAGCCTCAAAACTCTTCTGCTGTTGGAACTAAGTGGGTCTTCAGAAACAAATTGAATGAATCAGGTCAAGTTGTTCGGAATAAAGCAAGATTGGTGGCTCAAGGTTATTCTCAACAGGAAGGAATCGACTATGATGAAGCCTTTGCGCCCGTGGAAAGACTTGAATCCATTCGAATACTACTTGCTTTCGCTGCTCACAAAAGATTCAAGTTATTTTATGGACGTTAAAAGTGCATTCCTTAATGGTTATATTTCTGAAGAAGTGTACGTGAAACAACCACCTGGCTTTGCAAATTCCACCTTTCCTAATCATGTATACAAGTTGACTAAAGCCTTGTACAGTCTCAAACAAGCCCCTCGAGCAGGGTATGAAAGGTAAGTTCCTTCCTTCTAAATCAAGGTTTCAAACGGAGTAATATCGATACAACTCTTTTCATTAAGAAATCCAGTTCAGGTAATCTTATTACTCAAATTTATGTAGATGATATTATTTTTGGTAGCCCTAACTCTGTTCTTTGTGAAGAATTTGCTCTTTCCATGAAAGAAGAATTTTAAATGAGCATGATGGGAGAACTGACTTTCTTTCTTGAACTTCAAATCAAGAGGTCTCCTAAAGGAATTTTTATTAGCCAAACCAAGTACACTAAGGAGCTTATCAAAAAATTTGGCATGGAAAATTCTAAGGCAATTGGCACTCCAATGAGTCCAACTACGATGCTAGATGAATACAGCAATGGAAAAATGGTTGATGAAACCATGTATAGAAGAATGATTGGATCTCTATTATATCTGGCTGCAAGTCGACCGTATATTGTGTTTAGTGTATGCAAGTGTGCTAGATTTCAGTCAGCTCCTAAGGAATCCCATCAATCTGCTGTTAAACGGATTATTAGATATTTAATTAGTACATCTGAGCTAGAACTATGCTATGATCATTCTAACAATTTTTCTCTAAGAGGCTTTTCAGATGCCGATTTTGCAGAAGACAAGATTGATAGAAAGAGTACCAACGGGACATGTCAATTGTTGGGGAATGCATTAGTATATTGGCACAACAAGAAACAAAATTGTGTTGCACTATCAACGACTGAGGCAGAATACCTAGCCGTTGGAAGCTGTTGTACAAAGTTCTATGGATTATGCATCAACTTCTTGACTATGATTTATATCTTACATCAACTCCTATTTTCTATGACAATACTAGTCTATCTGTGTCGCGTCCCATTTTTCTCGCGAAATCGGGTTTTGACACTTGACAACTCCTTTTGAGAGAAGGGAAAATGAATTGGATGTTGGGAGAGTCGCCACCTAACGGATTAAGGTGTGTTAGGGCACCTATTGATAATAACTCATATTATACCAATTTGCATCACCAGAGATCGGGTAAGGGCTCAAATTATCTTGGGGGAAGGTGTTAGGCACCCCTCGAGGTCCACAACGGGTGGTCCCGACCGAACATAAAATATGAGTTAGTCTAAGAAAGCGAAGAAACAATTTAATAGGGATGGAGGGGTCCTAAGTTTTTTAGCCTATAGGATCACCCTATGAAACATAAATAATACTCTGTAACTCCTCCAAGACAGGGGTGCTACTCATATTATTGTCACGACCCGAAATCCCACCTTCACGCAGCGACTTCGTCTAACGTTGAACCCGCTAGACAAGACAACGTATACAATTAAACTAGCATTTCCAACCCACTTTATCAGTAATGAAGAGAAACACTTTTTAAACTTTAACAAAAATAGCCAAAGACACTTCAAAATCCTTAAAATGGTAAATGTATTAGAAATTCAAAAAAATACAAAATGTAATAATAACATTCATAACATAGCATAAACCCAAAACCGGGGTGTCACAATCTCGCGAACTTTCTACAGGAATGCTAAATCCAAAGTCTGAAAGAAAAATATAACTCTGTCTTCGAAAGCTAGAGAAAAGACAAGACAGAGTGGAGATCTACGGATAGGAGAGACGCCAAGGCCCACGAACGTCAGCGGTATACCTTGAAGCCTCGAAAGTGGACTGAAGGTGACTCCCTCAACGCTGTCCACATGGTCCGGATACGGGATCTACACAACATAAAGAAGTGCTGTGTAGTATTAGTACAACCGACCCCATGTACTGAGTAAGTGCTGAGCCTAACCTCGGCCAAAGTAGTGACGAGGCTAGACTTAGCTATACGTTCACCTGACCTATTCTACAACATGTAATACAGTAGGGAAAGCAAGGAATATAACAGTCAAGCACGAGGAAATGGGAGCAGTTAAAGGAGAAACAATAATATAGAGCAATCAAATAAACATCAAGTAAACTAGGAGAGCAGGTTAACAAAGAATAATAAGGATGGCACGGCATGACCCTTCGTGCTTTTACTTTCTTCCTCACAAATGAAATATGTGATGTAATCAATGTAATCATGGCAGGGCATTAACCTACGTGCTTTCAATCAATGTAAACATGGCACGATATTAACCTTCGTGCTTTAATCAATGCAAATCATGACACGGCATCACCCTTCGTGCTTTACACTCTTCTTCACTATGCATGATATGATGTAATCAATGAAAAACATGGCACGGCATCACCCTTCATGCTTTACACTCTTCCTCACTATGCATGATTTGATGAAATCAATGTAAAACATAGCAAGGAACGCAGCATAGTGGAAAAATATAGTTCAAATCACCCGGCAAGGGGAAAACATCAATTAATAACTAATAAATGCCCGGCAAGGGTCTCAGCTATAACCAATCACCTCAATTGTATACGTTACACTTGGATTCTCAATCGTATCAACACTTCTTAAGCTCAACAACCAATACTTTCAACAAGAATAAATTTCCAAGTAGAGACATTCTCATAATATGATAAACATGGAAGAAATACTACAATTTCTATCAAAATAGACTCACGGGCATGCTTGACACACATTTCATAGGTACTCGTCACCTTACCTATGCAATGAACATGATAATCACTTAGCACAAAGCAAATAATACTTATTCCCTCACCAAAGTTAGGCAAGACACTTACCTCGGGTCCAAGTATAGCAATCAACCCTCTAACACCGCCTTTCCTTTAGGATTCAACTCCGGAACGGTATTATCTAGACATAATTAACTCAAGTATATCAATAATGATCCAATAAATCAAACCCATAGCCTAATTATCAATTTCCAAGCATTCTTCCTAAAATACCAAAATTCAACCCCGGGCCCACTTGGTCCAAACACGAGGCTCTGACCAAAACCCGATCACCCATACCCCCACGAGTTAGAAAATATGATTTGTTTTGAAATTCGACCCCAAATTGGGGTTGAATTGCCCAAAATCCCATAAGCCCTAACTCTACCCAAAACCCCTAATTCCTACTTTGATTTCATGTTTTTTAGGCTTAGATTCTAGTAAATAATGATGAAAAATGGAAGGAAACAATGTTGTAATCACTTACCTAAGAGGTTATGGAAGGATTCTAGCATGGGGGTCGTCAATGGAGGTTGGGAGAAGAAGAGAAGGCTGAAAATTAAGGGATTCCCGTATGAAGTATTATGTTTGGGCTATTTAAAATCACTGAAGAATTTAGACCTGTGCGATCGCGGAAGGAGTAATGCGATCGCACAGGGCAAGGGATCCTGTGCTACGCGATCGTTGAAGCTTAGCTGCGTTCGCACTGAGTAAGTTACCCAGCCCCCCCCTCCAGGCCTATGCTACCATGTGCGGTCGTATGCCTCACCCCGCGTCCGCACAGTAACACCCATGTAACCCTCCGCGATCGTAGCCCTGAAGGTGCGTTCGCACTGAACAAAATCCCAGGCCCCCACTCTAACTCTGTGCGATCGCAGGTACCCTAATGCGATCGCATAGAGTGTTTTATCAAACACCAGAAAACAACAAAAATACCAGATGTTTCCTAAGTTTCTCACCCCGTTAACAACCGAAACTCACCCGAGCCCTCGGGGCTCAAACCCAAAAACACACACGACTCCCAAAACATCCTACGGACTTGTGCAAGCTTTTAAATCGTCAAAATATCATCAAATTCATCAAATTAAACCTCAAAACTCTTAGAATTTTCTTAAAACTTCATAAAGCTTAACTTTTCCAATTTTAATCCGAATCACGTCATTTCACATCCGTTTTACACCAAGTTTCACAGAGAAGTCAAATAACATATATTAAACCTGTTCCGGGCTCCGGAACCATAATACGGGCCCGGTAACACGGTTTTCCCATAATTATCCATTTTCAAAAATCATTATTATTTTCAGAAAATAATTTTCTTTAAAAATTCAATTCTCGGGCTTGGGACCTCGGGCATTCGCGCAAGTCCCATATTTTCCTACGGACCCTTCGGGACCATCAAATCACGGGTCTGGGTCCGTTTACCAAAAATGTTGACCAAAGTCAACTTTATTCAATTATTTTTATCAAATTTTCACATAGAAGCTTCTCGTCTATACGCCCGGGCTGCGCATGCATATCGAGGTGAGACTATCAGAGGTTTTCGGGACCTCGGAACACACGTTTAGCTAAAATCACTTAGGATGACCTTTTGGGTCATCACAATCTCCACCTCTAAAACAAACGTCCGTCCTCGAACAGACATAGAAAAGTACCTGAGTCTGAGAAAAGATGGGGATAATGGCTCCTCATATCGGACTCGGACTCCCAAGTAGCTGCCTCGGCAGGCTGACCTCTCCACTGAACACGAATCGAAGGATAACTCCTCGACCTCAACTGGAGAACCTGCCTATCTAATATAGCTACCGGCTCCTCCTCATAAGTCAGATCCTTGTCCAACTAGACACCGCTGAAGTCAAGAACATGAGATGGATCTGCAATATACCTCCGGATCATAGATACGTGAAACACTGGATGTACGGCTGATAAATGCGGTGGCAATGAAAGTCTGTAGGCCACCTCTCCTACCTTGTCCAAAATATCAAATGGACCAATGTATCTAGGGATCAACTTTCCCTTCTTCCCGAACCTCATCACGCCCTTCATAGGCGACACTCAAAGGAATACCTAGTCTCCTACCATGAAAGCCAAATCTCAAACTCTACGATCTGCATAACTCTTTTGCCTGGACTGGGTTGTACGAAGCCTATCCTGAATAATCTTCACCTTATCCAAGGCATCCTAGACTAACTCAGAACCTAACAATCTAGCCTCTCCGGGCTCGAACCATCCAACTGGAGACCGACATCGCCTACCGTACAACGCCTCATACGAAGCGATCTGAATGCTCGACTGGTAACTATTGTTGTAGGCAAACTCTGCTAGGGGCAAGAACTGATCCCATGAACCACCAAAATCAATAATACAAGCTCGCAACATATCCTCCAAAATTTGAATAGTACGCTCGGACTGTCCGTCCGTCTGAGGATGAAATGCTGTGCTCAACTCGATCTGTGTGCCCAACTCTCGCTGAAATATTCTCCAGAAATAGGAGGTAAACTGAGTACCTCGGTCTGATATAATGGATAGGGGAACATCATGCAATCTGACAATCTCTCTTATATAGATCTTTGCCAACTTCTCCGCTGAATACGAAACCGACACAGGAATGAAGTGTGCTGACTTGTCAGCCTATCCACAACAGCCCACACTGCATCCACCATCCTCTGAATCCGTAGAAGCCCAACTACAAAATCCATCGTGATACACTCCCACTTCCACTCGGGAAGCTGAATTTGCTGCATCAAACCACCGGGTCTCTGGTGCTCGTACTTAACCTGCTGACAATTCAAGCACCGAGATACATAAACCACAATATCCTTCTTCATTCCACGCCACCAATAATGCTGCCGCAAGTCCTGGTACATCTTCGCGGTGCTCGGATGAATGGAATATCGGGAACTATGGGCGTTCTGCAATAACAACTCATGAATGCCATCAATATCAGGTACACAAATATGACCCTGTAATCTCAAAAATCCCTCAGCATCGACTGTGACCTGCTTGGCACGTCCGTGCCGAACCGCATCTCTAAGAGCACACAAATAACGATCATCATACTGCCTGGTGCGAATACGATCATACAACGACGAACGAGCGACGGTATGGGCCAACACACTGCCAGTCTCAGAAACCTCTAATCTCACGAATCGGTTGGCTAAGTCCTGAACATCCAACGCAAGAGGTCGCTCTCCGACTGATGAATAGGCCAAACTACCCATGCTGACTGACTTCCGGCTCAAAGCGTCGGCCACCACATTGGCCATTCCGGGATGATAGAGAATAGTAATATCATAATCCTTCACCAACTCTAACCACCTTCTCTACCTCATATTCAACTCCTTCTGCCTGAACAAGTATTGCAAGATCTTATGATCAGTGAATACCTCGCACGGTACCCCATACAAGTAGTGCCTCCAAATCATCAAGGCATGAACGATAGTTGTAAGCTCCAAGTCGTGAACTCGATAATTCTTCTCGTGGATCTTCAACTGATGAGATGCATAGGCTATGACCTTGCCCTCCTGCATCAATATCGCACCAAGCCCAACCCACGAAGCATCGCAATACACGGTGTAAGGCCATGTACCTATGGGCTCCACTAACACTGGTGTTGTGGTCAATGTTGTCTTGAGCTTCTAAAAGCTTGCTTCACACTCCTCAGACCATCTGAACTGAACACTCTTCTGCATCAACTTGGTCATAGGGTCCGCTATAGATGAAAACCCCTCCACGAACCGGCAATAATAGCCTGCGAGGCCCAAGAAACTCCGAATCTCTAAGGCTGAAGTGGGTCTAGGACACTCTCTAACTGCTGAAACTTTCTTCGGATCCACCTGAATGCCCTCTGCCGATACAACGTGGCCCAAGAATGCCACCGAACTCAACCAGAACTCACACTTAGAAAACATGGCATACAATTGCCTATCCCTCAGAGTCTGGAGAACAATCCGAAGATGCTGCTCATGCTCCTCTCGACTACGAGAATATATCAAGATATCATCTATAAACACGATCACAAATGAGTCCAAATAAGGCCTGAATACCCGATTAATCAACTCCATGAAAGCAGCGGGGGCATTAGTCAACCCAAAAGACATGACCAAGAACTCATAATGCCCATAACGAGTGCGAAAAGTCGTCTTAGGCACATCAGACGGCCTGATCCTCAATTGATGGTAACCAGATCTCAAGTCTATCTGAGAGAATACCCTAGCACCCTGAAGCTGATCAAATAAGTCATCAATCCTCGGCAAAGGATACTTGTTCTTGATAGTAACCTTATTCAACTACCGGTAGTCAATACACATCCTCATTGAGCCATCTTTCCTCTTCATGAAAAATACTGGAGCACCCCAAGGAGAAATACTAGGCCTAATGAAGCCTTTATCCAACAAATCCTGTAATTGTTCCTTTAATTCCTTTAACTCTAGCGGAGCCATATGATACCGGGGAATAGAAATGGGTTGAGTGCCCTCATCTAACTCAATACAAAAGTCAATATCCATGTCGGGTGGCATACCCGGCAGGTCAGCAGGGAATACCTCTGGAAACTCACGAACCACAGGCACGGACTCTATAGGAGGAACCTCAGCACTAGAATCACGAACATAGGCCAAATATGCCAAACAACCCTTCTCTACCATGCGCCGAGCCTTCATATAAGAAATAACCCTACCTGAAGAATGACTAGGAGTCCCTCTCCACTCTAAACGAGGTACTCCTGGAAAGGCTAAGGTCACTGTCTTGGCATGACAGTCCAAGATAGCATGGTAGGGGGATAACCAGTCCATCCCTAATATAACATCAAAGTCAACCATATCAAAAAGAAAAAGATCAACCTGAGTCTCCAGACCACCAATAACTACTACGTAAGCACGGTAGACTCGATCGACCACTATAGAATCATTCATCGGTGTAGACACATGCACAACAGTACTCAAGGAATCACGAGGCATACTCAGATGAGTGGAATATGAACACACGTAGGAGAATGTAGAACCCGGATCAAATAACACTGAAGCCTCTCGGCTGCAAACTGAAACCGTACCTTTAATAACTGCATCAGAAGCCTCAGCATCAGGACGAGCAGGAAAAGCATAACACCGGGGATGAGCCCCTCCAATCTGAACATCACTGGGTCTACCTGCTGCAACCCTGCCTTTACCCCTCGTGGCCTGCACTCCACCTCTATGAGCCTGACCACCACCTCTGGCACCTCGACCACCACCCCTAGCTGGCTGAGGGGGTAAGGGTGCACCTGCTGCAGGAACCAAGGCACAGGAACTCTGATACTGTGGTCCACTAGAAGATCGGGGGCAATATCTGGCAATGTGCCCGGGCTACCACAAGTATAACAAGATCTCTGCTGCTGTGGCTGATAACTCGGGAACTGGCCCTGACGACCCTGATAACCACCCTGGTAACTCTGGAGTGGCTGTGCACTGATAGATGCTGGTGGTGCACTAACAAGAGCTGGTGGTGCACGGGGAGATACCTGGAGTGCCGACTGAAAAGGTCGGGGTGGATGACCCCTGCTGAAAGAATCCCTGCCTCCAGATGAGGCTCCGCTGAATCTACCAAAATGATGGGGCCTCTTGTTAGCACCCTGACCACCTCCCTGTGACAAAATCATCTCAATCCTCCTGGCCACATCGGCCGCATCCTAGAATGAAATATCAGTACTCGACTCCCTAGCCATCTGGAGTCGTATAGACTGGGCCAATCCCTCAATGAACCTTCGAACTCTCTCCCGATCACTGGGGAGTATCATCAATGCATGCCTGGCTAGAGTGATGAACCTGGTCTCGTACTGAGTAACAAACATAGATCCCTACTGGAGTCGCTCAAACTACCTCCTAAGATCCTCTCGCTGAGTAATGGGAAGGAACTTCCCCAAAAATACCTCTGTGAACTGAGCCCAAGTCAAAGGTGCAGACCCAGCTGGTCTAGCTAAGCAGTAGTCCCTCCACCAAGTCTTGGCTGCGCCAGATAGTCGAAAAGTAGCGAAGTCAACTCCATTGTACTCCACTATGACCATGTTCCGAAGAACCTCAAGACAGCTGTCCAAGTAATCATGTGGATCCTCTGACGGTGCACCAGTAAAAGTAGTACTGAATAACTTGCTGAATCTGTCCAGTCTCCATAGAGCATCTGCTGACATAGTTGCACCCTCGGCTGCCAGTGCAACAATACCCGGCTGAGCTACTCCAGCTGTCTGAGGTGCTGGAGTCTGAAACTGAGTGGCAACCTGCTCTGGGGTATGAATAACAGGAGTCTGGGTCCCTCTCCCATCCTGAGAACCAGCTGGTGCAGTAGGAAGAAGACCTGCTTGTGCTACGCTCTCCATGAGTCCTACCAGACGAACAAGAGCGTCCTGAAGAACTAGGGTAGCTATGAACCCCTCTGGGGCCTGCGCAGGTCCAACTAGGACTGCCAAAAATGTGACCTCCTTGTCAGACTCGGCCTGAGGGTCCTCCACTGGGGTTGCTGCTCTAGGTTCAGCGCGGCCCCGGCTTCGGCCTCTAGCACGGCCTCGTCCTCGACCTCTAGCACGGCCTCGTCCTCGACTTCGACCCCTCATAGGAGCTGTAGCAGGAGTGTCGGGCTGCTGAGCAGAACCAAGGGAAGCACGCATCCTCGCCATCTGCGAGAGAGTAGAATGGAAACTCAATTAGTACTCAGAATATATATCGCACGACAGAGAATGAAGAAATGTGGAGTTATCCTAACTTTGCAGCCTCTAGGGGATAAGTACATATGTCTCCGTACCGATCCCTCGGACTCTACCAAGGTTGGCCGTGAGTTGTGAGACCTAAGCAACCTAGGGCTCTGATACCAACTTGTCACGACCCGAAATCCCACCTTTAGGCCGCGACTGCGTCTAACGTTGAACCCGCTAGACAAGCCAACGTATACAATTAAACTAGCATTTCCAACCCACTTTATCAGTAATAAAGAGAAACACTTTTTAAACTTTAACAGAAATAGCCAAAGACACTTCAAAATCCAAAATGGTAAATGTATTAGAAATTCAAAAAAATACAAAATGTAATAATAACATTCATAACGTAGCATAAACCCAAAATCGGGGTGTCACAATCTCACGAACTTTCTACAGGAATGCTAAATCCAAAGTCTGAAAGAAAAATATAACACTGTCTTCGAAAGCTAGAGAAAAGACAAGATAGAGTGGAGATCTACAGATAGGAGAGACACCAAGGCCCACGAACGTCAGTGCTATACCTTGAAGCCTCGAAAGTGGACTGAAGGTGACTCCCTCAGCGCTGTCCACATGGTCCAGATGCGGGATCTGCACAACATAAAGAAGTGCAGTGTAGTATCAGTACAACCGACCCCATGTACTGAGTAAGTGTCGAGCCTAACCTCGGCCGAAGTAGTGACGGGGCTAGACTTAGCTATACGTTCAATTGTCCTATTCTACAACATGTAATACAGATAGCAAAGCAAGGAACATAACAATCAAGCACAAGGAAACGGGTGCAGTTAAAGGGGAAACAATAAGATAGAGCAGTCAAATAAACATCAAGTAAACTAGGAGGGCAGGTTAACAAAAAATAATGAGGAACAAATGTAAATGTTGAAAAATGAACAATGGCACGACATCACTCTTCGTGCTTTTACTCTCTTCCTCATAAATGCAATGTGTGATGTAATCAATGTAATCATGGAACTGCATTAACCTTTTTTCTTTCAATCAATGTAAACATGGCACGGTATTAACCTTTGTGCTTTAATCAATGCAAATCATGACACGGCATCACCCTTTGTGCTTTACACTCTTCCTCACTATGCATGATATGATGTAATCAATGAAAAACATGGCACGGCATCACCCTTCGTGATTTACACTCTTCCTCACTATGCATGATTTGATGAAATCAATGTAAAACATAGCAAGGAACGCAGCATAGTGCAAAAATACAGTTCAAATCACCCCGCAAGGGGAAAATGTCACGACCCAAACCGATGGGCCGCGACGGGCACCCGATACCTTACTCGACCGAGTACCAACGTGATGTATCTTTCTTATTACATTATCATATAGATGTGACATACAGGCCTAATAGGCCAACATAATCATTTATAAATTCAAAACATACGCCGTTTGGTCATGGGTCAATGCACATGTATGAAATGCATGAAAAGTACGTAATAATCTCAATATTC
>ML280088.1:61135-115077 GCA_005239495.1 Nicotiana undulata | reverse complement strand
CTTATGAATTCTATGGATTTAGAAGAGGAAATTCCCAAGGAATTGAAGAAATTAACATGCGGAAGGTTAGGGATTCACTTACCTGAGTTTCTAGGCCGAAATACCCGTTGTGGAGCTCTTGGGGTCGTCAACAATGGAAGAAATATGATTTTTGGGAAAATATTCACGACTTGGGCCTTTTAATGGGACTGCTCAGCAGTTTCCGCACCTGCGACCTTTGAATCGCGGGTGCGGAATCGCACCTGCGGTAAATTGGCCGCTCTTGCGGAAAGAGGCCTGGGCACAGAGGAAAATTCCCGCACATGCGGACTTTGGATCGCAGGTGCGGACTCGCACCTGCGGGAAATATTCCGCACCGGCGATTGGCCTGGCCCTGGGGGAGGTCGCGCCTGCGGGCCTTTGTCCCCTCCTGCGGAACCGCGCCTGCGAGAAGAGGATCGCCCCTGCGGCTGGAGCCGCACCTGCGTAGGGATTTCCGCTGGTGCGAACCTCGCGCCTGCGGCTCATGGACCGCACGTGCGGTCACACCACTAAATTCCCACCAGCTATGAGTTTTGCTGGTTTTTGACCCCGATCGGGGTCCGGGAGACCCCTGGGCCCACACGAGCCCTCGACAAATTATACCAACAAGTCCCAAATCACATGACGGACTTGCTCGAGCTCCCAGAACACTAAAAACATCATTCAAACCAAGAATCACTCTCCAAAACCCCTTAGATCAAACTTAGGATTTCAAGAAAAATCAAATGGCTCATCAATACGCCGAACGGGTCTATAATGCTCGGAATGACCCCAAATTTTGCGGACAAGTCATAAATGACTATACGGAACTATTGACATTTCCGGAATTCCATTCGGGACATGATATCACGAGGTCCAATTCCAGGATGAATTCCAAATCACATAAAATCCTGAATTCCGATTAAGGTGCCGAAATACTCCCGGGTCATCAGAAACCCGAGGCGAACACACTCCTAAGTCCGAAATCATCATCCGGAGCTGCTGGAGCTGTCAGAACTCGATTCCGAGGCTGTTTGCTCAAAATGCTGCTCGGAGCCAAAATCAGCCAAATAGGCTAGCCTTCAGGAACCAAGTGTTCCTGAACTGGCCAAATCACTTCTGAATCTCAAACTACCTGCCCACACAAGTCATAAGGCACGAGTATTTGCTATGGGAAGGGTAATTCATGGGAACGGAGTCCCAACACACAAAACGACCGGCTGGGTCGTTACACTTTTAGCCAATCTCTAGGCCTTACTTTGTAAACATATACAAGGCTTAATAGGATGCCTCTCTGGGCATCTATAAGTGTACTGAAGTTCTTCGCTCGGTACTTTGTTGAACTCACGAATATTGTTATACCTTATTTCATAGATTCGTTTATCTATTCGTATGACTTTACTACATCTAGGTTGGTCATACTATACCATAACTCATACTTCAATTTATCGTTACTGTGGTCTGCAACCAGCTCCAGCTTACTTTGTTGTTTAGCCTATATGTATAAATCTATGTCCTTTAATGCTTCTTTATTATTATTCATCTTAAGAATGACGACCTAATCTCACCTCATACTTTGTGACTTTTGTCCATCCATTTTTGATTTACCTTAATGTTGATGTATCATCTATCACTGATAACTTGATCTCTTATGTAACACAGCCACTAAGGCTCACGTCTCATCGAGGAATATTTGAAGTGATTATCTTGATCCACCTGGGGGCGATACGATAATATACTTCCATAATCATATTTCATAGCATCCCAATTTGATTTACCTTACGTGGGTATTTTAATCTTGTACAATTCATGAAATCATTACTCAATCGAAGGTCCAAACGTCATCCTTCATCTATCATAGTTACACCATCATTTTGCTACCAGGGCAGTATCCCATCTCTTCTAAATGCTACTAGTCTTAGACTCCCTTGAGTTCATTCAGGCTAAATTGAGCTTTCTATAACTTAGAGAAACCATCAGCTCCTTTGTTTTCACGGGCTTAGTTCCGAGGACTTACCCATTTTCGTCACCTTCTCACTTGCCTTCTTATCCTTACTCTTGTCTTTCTAAAACCTTATCGTTCTATCATACTTTAGCTTGCGATCGATTCCCTTATGCTTTTATGGAACATCAAGCGAGACATTGCATCGCCTCTAACTCTCCTTTTACTCGCTAATTAGACCTTCCAGTACTTAGAAACCATAGGATGGAAGGTATGCCACTAACGATGCTGCTATCATTCTTGGATACTGAATCTTAGCGCTTCTAGTCTTTTACTTGAAGTATGGACCACTCTTATCCTTCTATACTTGAGTATTTCGTACGTTGTTTATCTTTACCTTACTTACTTTAAAATATCACCTCACGTTCTTCTATCTCTTTTTCATAACCTCCCTCTCACCCACACATGTGTACACATCCACTATTTGAAGTTCTATTATAATACTTGCACCTCTGGTGCCAATACAATCCGGCGGGAGCTACATACTGAATTCTTATATGGCTGGTATATTTCTAACTGGCTTTATCGTAGAGCCATTCTAGAATATGGTTGTTGTGCTATCTCTCTTGCACCTCTAATATTAAGAGTGATTCTACTATGTTCTCAATCATGATTCCTATAACTTCTGGGTCCAATAATCGGATTCTTGATTTACTTCGTTGATGTAACTCTTTAGTTTCCTCCTTCTTCTGATCGGCCTTTATGTCGGATTAAGTTATCTCCCGATCTGTGGTTCATGGTATTAGTTATTCTGTTTAGCCTTTCATGGGCGCTGAGGAATATGCATGATACATCCTTTAACAATTTAATCTTTCGTTTATGACCTGGGCTCAATTCTTTCTTTTAACGTATACCAGAATCTTCTACGGCTGTATATGCTTCATGTATAAAACTCCGAACCCTTAAGTGCATTCATAACGTAACCAACTCGAGATCATTGATCGAATAATTGCTTTCGTTCCATCTTAGCTTTCTTTCAACGTAAGCTATTACTTTTCCATGTCTTTCTTCCCCCTTGTTGCGTCCATACTTAGCTTATATTAGTGCCCACACATGCCAGGGTTTTTGTGAAACTCATGTGATCTCGAATATTACTTTTAGTTTTACTTCCCGTTCATTAGCTACAGTAGGTGCCACTTTCCCTTGGAGTGCTTACAATGTTGTAGTGAGACTGTTGTTACACGACCATTTCTTCTTTATTTCCTTTGTCTTAACTTACCTCATGTATTGGCTCCTTATCTATCAACAACATCCCGGGAAGGAACCCTTACTTCCTTTTATTGACGTCATGCTTACATAATGTTCTGGAATCATAGCATATCTATAACATTTGATCATCTCATCCCTTTCTCATTTTTATTGCATTCTTCCTTTATTATTCCATAGTTACTAGATCCACTTAATTTTGACTTAATGCCACATCATTCCATATTCCCCCCTTTAGGGGAGTACTAAGAATTGGAGCTACGACGACCTTCCTATAGATGTTTTACCTCTTCATATTCGGCATCCTTTCACATCATCGATGACCGTTACCCGCCTTGCGGTAATCCTTCTGTACCAAGGATAACTAAATTGCTTACTCACGATGGTGACACTTAGTGTAACTGGCACATACATTCCCTTAAGCTTAACTTTGCTCCCATTGCTTGCTTTAGGGAAGCGTCTTCTTGAATGACCATTCTCTGAATTTCCCATGAATCTTCTTCTATTGTCCATTCTATTATCGCCGGAACGCGACCTGAATTCTCATGATGCTGACTATTATCAAATCACTCAGTCCCTAATTCATGTTTAGTTATCTTGTTCACTAGTCCATATTGATTTCTACTAAGTTGGGGGTCTAACATTTCCTTCTGGTAATCGTGCTAGAGTTGTGAACTTATTTCTCGAAATGAGGACATGACTGTATGGCCTATACTCTTTTGTTGTCCTAAGGACTGTCACCTCTCGTCTCTTCTTTCACTTGACTATAGATTTTGTAATACTATCATCTTTTTATCTACTGTTGTCATCCATGGATCACATCTTACTCATAATGCTTCATTAACTCTTTTCTTATTTCCCGCTAACATTTATGCCTATCACTTTATTCTGAAAACTTGAACAAGATATTCTTTTGCTTTTAGCTTCCCTTTGCTCCATCTAGTGGCTCTTCAAGTTGCTTAACATTCTCGCTTTACTAGGGACGCGAGCCACACTAAGGTAATATTTATCCCTTCAAGGCTTCTAGTGCATGCCTTTGTAGTACTCATATCTAGTTGTACTATTTTAGTGTGCACCATCTGGGTGTCTCACAAGGAGTTCTATTAGCATATTTGCAATATCCTTCGGAAATGTCAACTAACGCAAACAATTCATCCATCATTTTGGCTCACTCTAACACCAGCCGAATCGTGATATTACGTCCTTCTCTTAAACCATATTTGTTAGCTCCCATAAAGCATAACTCATATCGATGTGGCCAATTATACATACCTCTGTTACTGTTGAAAATAACTCAAAATGCTTATATCTCTCTTCCTGAATGGTAACTAAGGATAATCTTTATTAACTGGGTACCTCGTACCCTTCTTCACCTTGATTTTTTCTTGCTGCAACTCGTGTCTAACTTTTGATTCCGTTATTCCTTTTTACCATATGAGTGGAGAAGTATTCTTTCCCAAAAGCTCCTTATCAAGAACCGTACACCTTTTAGTACACGCATGATCTGCCGAAGACCTCTCATTTACTAATCATAAGCAAGATGAAAAATCGAGTTCCTCTAACTCAACACTTCCATAACTATATCTCTTATCGACCGTCTGAATGTAGGCATCGTCTTATTACAAATAGAAGTTCGGGATTTGAATTCTTATAAGTGAGATCTACCGCACGATCTAGAGTAAGAAGAAAGAGTGACATTCCTAAATGCCCTGTAGCCTCCTACTTATAAGTGTGGTGCACGACGCACCCATAACCAAGACTCTACTATACACGGCTTGTAAACTCCGTAGGACAGAACTGCTCTGATACAACTTTTGTCATGACCCGAACCTGGGGGCGAGACCGGCACCTGGTGCCTCACCTATCCTTGCGTACAACCTTGCAACTAAGGGACTTTGAACATGCGTTGTCATACTTTGGCCATGGGCCACATTGCAAGACCACATCGAATGTTGACTAAATGTCAATATAAAACTAGGTCGACAAGGCCATCATAATTATTACAGCTGACAAACCAACCAAATGTACATACAAGGCCTACAATCCCAACATACTGCACTAACTGACAGGATATGTCTACAAGTCTCTACTGATGGATATATTGTGATCGGAACTGTTCCCCGACCTACTCATAACATATATACATATATATACAAGATGTACATAGATCTCTAGACTCGAAAACTCTGAAAGGCATGGAGCTTACCGATCAAGCTGAACTCGGGTAACACTTAATGAGGAGGCATATCCGTCTGTCTTTCTGAACCTGCTGTTATGACCTAAAGGGTCATTTTGTGAATTTAGACTTTATTCCAAGCTTATTAGCCTTAAAATGATTAATTTTAATTACCTCAAATTGTGTGCGCAGTCCAAGCGTGAAACCGGAAATCTTTTATGTGGAAATATGAGAAAACAGTAAATTTTAGGGTTAAATTTGGTTTTAGTTGACATTGGTCAACTTTTTTAGTAAACGGACCCGGATTTGTGTTCCGACAATCCCGGGAGGTCCGCAATAAAATATGGGACTTGGGCGTATGCCCGAAATTGAATTCAGAGGTCCCTACCTTTAGAAAAAAGTTTTTGAAGAAAATTGTTATACTGAAATGTTAAAGGAAATAAAGAAATGATTATTTATTGAACTCATTGGTATCGGGTCTGTATTTTGGTTTCGGAGCCCGGTACAGGTTTGTTATAATATGAAAGTCATACTTGTGAATATGCCCCGTGAGTCTTTAGTTACGTCTGTTCTTGTTTCGACTCCGGTGGGCGATACTATTGTTGTGGACCGTGTGTATCAGTCGTGTCTTATATCTATTGGGGGTCTGGAGACCCGAGTGGACTTGATGTTACTCAGTATGGTTGATTTTGATGTGATTCTGGGCATGGATTGGTTATCCCCATGTCATGTGATTCTTGATTCTCACGCTAAGACCGTGACCTTAGATATGCCCGGATTTCTGAGAGTCGAGTGAAGAGGGTCTATAGAGCATGTGCCTAGCAGAGTGCTTTCTTATTTAAAGGCTCAGCATATGGTTGAGAAAGGGTGTGAATCTTATCTTGCTTTTTTGAGGGATGTTAGTTGTGAGACTCCATCTGTTGATTCTGTTCCCGTAGTCCGTGATTTCTTGGATATATTCCCTGCAGACCTGCCAAGCATGCCACCTGACAGGGATATTGATTTTGGTATTGACCTGGTGCCAGACACCCAGTCTATCTCTATTCCACCTTACTGCATGACACCAGCGGAGTTGAAAGAATTGAAAGAACAGCTTCAGGAACTCTTAGATAAGGGGTTCATTCGGCCTAGTGTGTCACCGTGGGGTGCACCGGTGTTGTTTGTGAAAAATAAAGATGGCTCCATGCGCATGTGTATTGATTATAGACATCTGAATAAGGTTACGGTGAAGAACCGTTATCCTTTGCCTCGTATTGATGACTTATTTGATCAGCTTCAGGAAGCTAAGGTATTCTCCAAGATTTACTTAAGGTCTGGGTATCATCAACTGAAGATTCGGGATTCTGACATTCCAAAGATTGCTTTCAGGACCAGATATGGTCATTATGAGTTTCTGGTTATGTCGTTTGGGCTGACCAATGCCTCAGCCACGTTCATGCAATTGATGAACAGTGTGTTTCGGCCTTACCTTGATTCGTTCGTCATTGTGTTCATTGATGACATCCTGGTTTATTCTCGTATCCAGGAAGAGCATGCTCAGCACTTGAGGATTGTGTTACAGAGGTTGAGAGAGGAGAAGCTTTATGCAAAATTCTCCAAGTGTGAGTTTTGGCTCGGTTTAGTAGCTTTCTTGGGACACGTGGTGTCTAGTGGGGGTATTCAGGTTGATCCGAAGAAGATTGAGGTGGTGCAGAGTTGGCCTAGACCGTCCTCAGCTACAGAGATTAGGAGTTTCCTTGGTTTGGCGGGATATTACCATCATTTTGTGGAAGGATTCTCTTCTATTGCTTTGCCTTTAACCAGATTGACCCAGAAGGGTGTTCCATTTAGGTGGTCTGATGAGTGTGAGGAGAGCTTTCAGAAGCTCAAGTCAGCATTGACCACAACTTCGGTTTTGGTTTTGCCTACTGGTTCGATTCTTACATAGTCTATTGTGATGCTTCTAGAGTTGGCTTGGGAGCGGTATTGATGCAAGACGGTAGGGTGATTGCCTACCCGTCTAGACAATTGAATTTGCACGAGAAGAATTACCCAGTTCACGATCTTGAGTTCGCTGCCATTGTTCATGCCTTAAATATTTTGCGGCATTACTTGTATGGGGTACAGTGCGAGATTTTCACTGATCATCGTAGCTTGCAGTATCTGCTGAGGCAGAAGGATTTGAATTTGCGGCAGAGGAGATGGTTAGAGCTTCCCAAGGATTATGATCTTACTATTTTGTATCACCCGGGGAAGGCCAATGTAGTGGCCGATGCCTTGTGTCGCAGAGCCGAGAGTTTGGGGAGTCTATCATACCTTTCAGCAGCAGAGCGACCTTTAGCACTTGATGTTCAGGCTTTAGCGGGCCAGTTGGTGAGATTGGATTTGTCAGACCCTCCGCGGGTATTAGCTAGCATGGCTTCCCGGTCTTCTCTCTATGATCAGATTAAAGCTCGCCAGTATGATGACCGACACTTATTAGTTCTTCAGGATAGGGTCCGTCGAGGTGATGCCAGGGATGTGACTATTGGTGATGACGGAGTTGTGAGGATGCAGGGCCGTATTTGCGTGCCTAATGTGGATTGTATTCGAGAGTTGATATTAGCAGAGGCTCAAAGCTCGCGGTATTCTATTCATCCGGGTGCCGCAAAGATGTATCAGGACTTATGACAGCAGTATTGGTGGAGGCGGATGAAGAAAGATACTGTTGAGTATGTAGCACGGTGTTTCAACTGCCAGCAGGTCAAGTATGAGCACCAGAGACCGGGTGGTTTGCTTTAGAGGTTAGATATTCCGGAGTGGAAGTGGGAGCGGATTACTATGGACTTTGTAGTTGGGATTCCACGGACTTCGAAGGGTTTTGATGCTATTTGGGTCATTGTGGATAGATTGACCATGTCCGCGCATTTCATTCATGTTAGTACTACTTATACTTCAGAGCGGTTATCTGGTATTTACATTAAGGAGATTGTCCGGTTGCGTGGAGTTCCGGATCAGTAAAGGTACAGTGGAGAGGTCAGCCAGTGGAGGAGGCTACTTGGGAGACCGAGCGGGAGTTGCAGAGCAAATATCCTCACTTGTTTGAGACTTCAGGTATGTTTCTAGACCCGTTCGAGGATGAATATTTGTTTAAGAGGGGGAGAATGTAACAACCCGGTCTGTCGTTACGTAGAATCTGCATTATAATTACTGTTATTGACTTGTCATAGGTTGGTTATACTATTATTGATGTGTTATAGTTGGTAGGCTTGAAATTGAAATGGTTGTAGTGAGAGTTTAGCCACTTAGTCTTTAAATAGCCTTAAAATGGGAAAAGTCGAATGAGAGTTGACTTATTGGTAAACGACCTCGGAATGTGGATTTTATTGCTCGGATAACTTCGTTAGGTGATTTGGGACTTAGGAGTGTGATCAGAATATTTTTGTGCTTCGTGATCGCGACTGGAAGTCTGCGATCGCGATGAAGAAATCACTGGGCAGTTAAATTAAAACCCTTCCGCGACCATAACCTATTTTAACACCAATTTTGAACGGGAAGAAGCTTTTAAGGCGATTTTGAAGAGGGAAAATCAGTGTTCATCATAGAGGTAAGTATTTTGGACCTTAAAACTTGATTATAGGTGATTAAGGAACATAATCTCAGTGTTTAATTCATGCAAAATCAGTAGAAAAAGGTGGGGTTAGGGCTTGAGATTATGAGACCTTTAGGGGTCGATTTGAGGGGTCAAACGAACTCCGATTTTAGTATGTACGGACTCGTGAGATGATGAAGAACATTTTTGTATAAAAATTTCTGAGTTCCGAGACGCGGTCTCGGGGGTCGGGTTTTGACTGATTTCGGGTTTTGAGCTAAAATTGATAATATTTCAATTGGAATTCATTCCTTAAGCATAATTTGATGATAAAAATCTGAACTTGGTAGATTTGGAGCATTCAGGAGTTGATTCGAGAGGCAAGCGTATTGCAGAATAGTTTTCGGGCTAGTTTTCGGTAAGTAATATCTTTAAATCCTGTCCTGAAGGTATGAAATCCTGGACTCTGCACCCTTTCATGGGTTTTGGAATGCAAAGGTTGGAACTTTGGAAATATATTCCCTATTTAGGCAACTATTGAGTTGCGAAATCGATTTTAAAGCCTATGCTTATTAGTATCGATATACTTTGATATGATTTGGGCTGTAAGCCATGTTTGGGGCCTAGTGCTGAGCTGTTTACCCCTTGGGGGCTATTTTTACTATTTTCCTCACTTGATATGTTATGGTTTTCACTCAGTATTTTCTTGATAATTGTTTTGACACTCAGATTATTTTGATACTATTTATTGAAAATGAAACACTGTTTTTGGGTCGAGAACCCGGTATATTTATGGCCTGAAGGGCATGTTGAGAGTGTATGAATGAGTGAGGTTGCGGGCCATTATTTTGAGGATGTTGTGATATGAGAGAGGTTGCGGGCCAATATTGTGTGTGATTTATGCCATGATGTGGCTTGTTATAGCGCTTGGGCTGTAGGAGCCCCTCCGGAGTCTGTACACACCCCTAGTGAGCGTAGGTACCTAATGAGTGATGTTGCCCGCGGGGCTGATACTGAGTGATTGTGAGGTTGCCTGATGGGCTGATACTGAGTGATTGTGAGGTTTCCTGATGGGCTGATACTTAGTGACTGTGAGGTTGCCTGATGTGCTCATACTGAGATATATGAAATTGTTACGAGGAACGATTATGGCCCGAGGGGCAGATTTATGATGATGTTACTGAGTTTTTGAACTATGATTCACTTCGTTTTCAAACTAATTTTTACTGAGATATATTGAAATTATACTTGTTTCAAAGGGTTTTTGGAAATTGGTTTTCGAACTTATGTATTTGATGAATACTTTATGGTGACTTGGTGTTTTTACTGTTTTTGTGAATTGGTGTATCTGTGCTGTGTGTTTCGTATTTCTCAGACTGTGATTTATTTTCATTACTACTGAGTTGGCGTACTCATCATTACTCCCCGTGCCTCTGTGTACAGATCCAAGTACCGGCTCGGAGTAGTAGTTGTCTCTGTTTGTTAGCAGCAGTTTACGGGATTTCGAGGTAGCTGTCCAGCGTCCACAACTTCTCCATTTCCCTTCCTTATTTAGTTTTAGCATTTCATTCTTAGACTTTATTCAAGACATTAGTAGATTTATTTTACCTCTTAGATGCTCGTGACCGTGTTGACTCCAGTCTTGGGTGGTTTTGGTTAGAGTTGTTTAGACCATTATTGGGGCGCTAAGACTTAAAAATTTTATTTTATGCTTGTTTGCTGTTTATTATTGAATTGCGAATTATTATAATAGAACAAATGCGTAGTAATGTGATGGTTGGCTAGCCTAGTTCCACGATAGGCGCCATCACGACCTGTTAGGATTTGGGGTCGTGACAAGGATGATGACTCGTATTTGATGGTTCTTAGAGACACAGTTCGACACGGTGGTGCCAAGAAGGTTACAGTTTGTGAAGACGATGTTTTGAGGATGCCGGGTCGTATATGTATGATTAATGTTGATGACCTTCGTAAGTTGATCCTTGAGGAGGCTCACAGTTCTAAGTATTCTATTCACCCAGGTGCAACCAAAATGTATCAGGATTTGAAACAACATTATTGGTGGAGAAGGATGAAAAAGGATATTGTTGCGTATGTGGCTTCTTGTTTGAATTGTCAGCAAGTGAAGTATGAACATCAAAGACCCGGTGGTTTGCTTTAGCAGATAGAGATTCCAGAGTGGAAGTGGGAGCGTATCACCATGGACTTCGTTGTTAGACGCCCACAGACTCAGAGAAAGTTCGACGCGGTTTGGTTTAATGTGGATAGGCTGACTAAATCAGCACATTTCATTCCAGTGGAAAGTACTTATACTTCGTAGTGGTTGGAAGAGATATAAATTTGAGAGATTGTTCGCCTACACGGTGTGCCCGTGTCTATCATTTCTGACCGAGGTACGCAGTTTACCTCGCACTTTTGGAGGACAGTTCAGCGTGAATTGGCTACGCGAGTTGAATTGAGCACAACATTTCATCCTCAGACGGATGGGCAGTCCGAGCGTACTATTCAGATTTTAGAGGATATGCTTCGCGCTTATGTCATTGACTTTGGAGGTTCTTGGGATCAGTTCTTGCCATTAGCGGAGTTTGCTTATAATAATTGTTATCAGTCGAGCATTCAAATGGCTCCTTATGAGGCATTATATGGGAGACAGTGTAGATCGCCAGTTGGATGGTTTGAGCTGGAAGAGGCTCGGTTATTGGGTACAAACTTAGTTCAGGAGGCCTTAGACAAGATCAATATTATTCAGGAGAGACTTCGTGCAGCTCAGTCTAGGAAAAAGAGTTATGTCGATCATAAGGTTTGTAATGTGGCATTCATGGTTGGAGAGTGAGTATTGCTTCGGGTATCACCCATGAAGGGTGTTATGAGATTTGGGAAGAAGGGTAAGTTGAGCCCTAGGTATATCGT
Organism: Nicotiana undulata; assembly: GCA_005239495.1. NCBI lineage: Eukaryota > Viridiplantae > Streptophyta > Magnoliopsida > Solanales > Solanaceae > Nicotiana > Nicotiana undulata. The sequence continues at coordinate 103,233 of ML280088.1, read as the reverse complement.
GCCGTTTGAGATTCTTGATAGAGTGGGGGAGGTAGCTTCTAGACTTGCATTGCCTCCAGTGTTATCTTCAGTTCATCCGGTATTCCATGTATCTATGCTCCGGAAATATCATGGTGACACGTCCCACGTGTTAGATTTTAAAACTGTCCAATTGGACAAAGATTTGACTTATGAGGAGAAACCAGTAGCCATTTTAGACCGGCAGGTTCGTCAATTGAGATCAAAGAGCTATCTTGCTGTTCGAGTGCAGTGGAAAGGTCAGCCCGTTGAGGCAGCTATTTAGGAGTCCGAGTCGGACATGCAGAATAAATATCCCCACTTGTTCTCCAATTCAGGTAATTTTCTATGTCCGTTCGAGGACGAACGTTTGTTTTGAAGGTGGAGATTGTGATGACCCAAAGGGTCATCTTGTGAATTTAGACTTTATTCTAGGCTTATTAGCCTTAAAATGATTAATTTTAATTACCTCGAATTGTGTGCGCAGTCCGGGCGTGAAACCGAAAATCTTTTATGTGGAAATATGAGAAAAATAGTAAATTTTAGGATTAAATTTGGTTTTAGTTGACTTTGTTCAACATTTTGAGTAAACAGACCCGGATATGTGTTCCGACGATCCCGAGAGGTCCGCAGTAAAATATGGGACTTGGTCGTATGCCCGGAATTGAATTCTGAGGTCCCTAGCTTTAGAAAACAATTTTTGAAGAAAATTGTTATACGGAAATTTTAAAGGACATAAAGAAATGATTATTGTTTGAACTCATTGGTATCGGGGCCGTATTTTGGTTCCGGAGCCCGATACATGTTTCTTATAATGTGAAAGTCGTACTTGTGAAATTTGATTAGAATCGGAGTTGATTTGACGATATTTTGACGTCCGGACGAGAAATAGTGAAATTTGAGTGTTCTTGAGAAAATCTTTATTTTGGGGTTGAATTTGTAAATTTTGATGTTATTTCAATGATTTGATCGCGCGAGCAAGTCCATATAATATTTCTAGACTTGCGTGCATGTTTGGCTTGGAGCCCCGAGGGCTCGGGTGAGTTTCGAGTAGCCCACATAGTGTTTTGACACTTACAGGTTCCGCTGCAGCGCCCTGTTTTCCGTTGACACCAGTGGACAGGGACCAGGTGCGCATATAAATACGGGACTTTTAATTATTTTACCACTTTTATAAAATAATAAAACCCTAGAACGAAATAGGCGTTTTCCAAAATATTTTTCTTCCCCAAATCATTGGTAAGTGATTTCTAACTCATCTCTTTCAATCCATAACTACTTTTTACAAGATTTTAACCTAAAATCTAGAAATTTTCATGGTAGAATTAGTGTTTTTTGGGAAAACTTAGGAAAACCCATTAAAGTTAATTCCTTTAACAATAATTAATGATATTAAACTGAATTATGATTAGATACGAGTGAATTGAAGGCATGTTCTAAAGGAAAAGCTGTGATAGAGCAGTAAGTGGCCTGTTGAATTGAGGTAAGTGCTTGGTTTAACCTTGACTTGAGGGAATAGGAATCCCCAACCTAATGGCTATGTGAATTTGCATGTATGTGGTGTATAGGTGAGGTGACGATTATTTATGCACCACCAAATTTCCTGTTTAGCATGATCCCTTCCCTGTCCCCAATTATTTGGTTCCTGATTTGGTTGTTTGCATGAATTCTACGTCTTCATGTCTACTTGTTTTCATCAACTTTTTATTAAGCATTGTCTTATGAAAGTCGAAAGTATGAGTTGAAATCCTGGATTCATTTTTATATATGAAAGGTTGAGATGGTTGACAGTGTTCCACGAAATCTATAAATTTTTGTTGGTTTCATTGTGAAATGATAATTGATGAGGTTTATGAGTAATACGACTTTCTGATTACACTTGCTAAGAAATATTATTATTATTATGAAAGGCAGTGGCTTGAAATGTGAAAACTTTCACAAATAAAGTTATGAAATTGTCTGGTGGGAGCGGGTTGCACGCCGCAACAAGGAGTAATAAGGGTGGACAGGTGGGATCGGGTTGCACGCCGCAACAGGAGAAATAAGGGTGATATGAGTATAGGGAGGAGGAATAAGGGAGGACAGGTGGGATTGGGTTGCGCACCGCAACAAGGAGTGATAAGGGAGAATATTTATGATTTACTGATTTTAAACACAAGGAATGAAAACCTTTCTATTTTACTCTACTGTTTATCTCATATTTGGTACCTATGGTTATTATAAAAGTGAAATTGGAAGTGTGGAAACTTATGTGAAAATTTGTTATAGTTGAGACCTGGAAAAGGTGGCTGAGTTTATTTCATTTATTGCTTCAGTCTATTATTTCGTTTAGTTTAAAAGTATTTCACTGCTTTATGTTACAATATGCACAGGTTATGTTATAAACGCCCTGCCGTAGCCTCTTCACTACTTCGTCGAGGTTAGGCTCGACACTTACTCAGTACATGGGGTCGGTTTTACTGATACTACACTCTGCACTCTTTTGTGCATATCCAGGTACTGGTCAAAGCTGATCCTTTGAGCATAGTTGAGCAGAATTATCACGGAGACACGAGGTAGATTTGCTGGTGTCCGCAGATTCCTGGAGTCTTCTCCTATTTATACTTAGATACTGTTTTTAGTTCATTCAAAACATAAATACATTTTTTTCATCCCATTTATTTGTAGTACTCTATAGTAGTTTATGAAATTGTCACGACCCAAAATCCATTAAGGTCGTGATGGCGCCGGACACCACTGTCAGGCAAGCCAATACTAAGTAGTTAATTAAAATTCCTATTTTAGTATTTTTGAAATCGTTACTTTTCATTTCATTTTATAACGATCAATAAAATTTATTGAGTAAATAACGAGGTTTTAACAATTCAGTTAACAAATACATCCCAGAACCCAGTGTCACAAGTGCATGAGAAAATATCTAGGAATTTTACATGTACTACAATACTTGTCCGGAATACAAACTGGACAAGGAATTTAAAATAAAATTAAATACAATATGAGGGAGACTCTGTCGGTTGCGGGTCGTCTCCGGATGGTGCAGCTCGTCTAAGTCTCCAAGTCAACCTCATCACTGCGTCAAGCAGGGCCACTATCTATGAATGTACCTATTCAATAAAAATGCACAACAAGTGTATCATGAGTACGAAAATAACGTGTACTCAGTAAGTATCCCGCCTAACCTCGAAGAGGTAGTGACGAGAGGTCGAATTTGACACTAGCTAGAGGTTAATTTAATAATAGTAAAGGGTGACACTAAGCATGAATATCATAGGCAATTTAATATATAATGATAGGAAATAAAACCTTGTTTCACATTAAAGATTATAAATGTTCGTCATTTCAGTCGACAATTTATAATTCTTAGGCCAGTAAACAGGTAATAATCACAGAAAGTACGCATCAATTATCATGCGCAAGAAATGCCGACGGTCGAACGGCGCGGACCAACAATAATAAAATGTGCACTGCTGAAGGGTCGAACGGCTCGAACCATAGATGCATATATTACCCCGCTCGCGAATCAATCATGCAATGCGGTCATATATAAATAATAGAGTTATCCTACTCGCGAATCACACATGCGACTCAAGTACTCATAGATACACATATTAACACAACAATTCATAGTTTATCAGGTATATAGTTACTCAATGAAGTGATAAAGTTCTTTTTTAATGGACACGAAGATAGTATTTAAATCTTTTTCTGGAAATTCAGTAGCCAAGTTCGATAAGGTTTAAAATATTATAAATTTATCAGTGAAGTTACAAGTACGGCAATTAGAACATACTTTATCAGGATAACAATTATCCAAGGAAAAATCAATTCTCTTTCTAGATGATTACAAAAATAAACTTAAACCTTCTTAGGTATTCAATTACTAATTCAATAATATTAATAGTCTAATATTGTTGGCAAAATCACAAGTACAACAAGTAAAGCATGCTAGTGGGTTCTAGACTACCCGGACATAAGCATAATAGTAGCTATGCACGGACTCTCGTCACCTCGTGCGTACGTAGCCCCCCACAAATAGTAGCACTTATTCAATTAGTTCACCTATGGGGACAATTTCCCCTCAAAAGGTTAGAAAGGAGACTTACCTCGCTCCAAAATTCCGTAATACGGCTTCCAAGCCTTTCCGGCGACTCAAATCAATGCACAATGCTCCAAAGCTTTCCAAAATCGCCCACACCAAATGAAAGAATGAATAAATGGCCAAAAATCTCGTTTTGAAAAAACTTCACTGCCAGAAACAACCTTCATCGCGAACACGTTTGTGCCCCTGCGTTCGCGAAGCCCAGCAACTCAGGCCTAAAATTTTACTCTTCGCGTTCGCATACTTCCGAGTGCGTTCGCGAAGACCAGCTCCCCTATACCTCCGCGTTCGCACTCCCTCTCTGCGCTCGTATAAGCCAACGACCCTCAGGCCCCCAACTCCTATTTCCTTCTATGTGTTTTCATCCCTCTTGACGTGTTCGCGTAGAGAGCCCAGCCAACAGCTTCGCGTCCACCACCACGCGTTCGCGGAGGCCAAATCTAGCAGCCTCAAATTTTCCTTCTTCGCGAATGCATGAGGCCCTCTGCGTTCGCGAAGAATAACCTCGACACTAGCAACCAGGAACTGCAAAACACCCAAAACTGATCCGGAACCACCCTGAAACACACCCGATGCCCCCAGGGACCTCGTCCAATCACACGACTCAGTCCCGTAACATCCCACGGACTTTCTCGAGTCCTCAAATCACATCAAACAACGCCGAAACCATGAATCGCACTCCAATTCAAGCTTTATGAACTTTGAAATTTCAAATTTCTACATTCGATGCCGAAACCTATCAAATCACGTCCGATTGACCTCAAATTTTGCACACAAGTCACATGCAACATTACTGACCTGCTCCAACTTTCGGAATCGTAATCCGACCCCGATATCAAAATTTCCACTTCTGGTCGGATATCTCAAAAACCTTCAATTTCTATTTTTAGCCAAAAATTTTCAAAATAACATACGGACATCCGAATTCACTTCCGCTCGCGCTACCAACTCCAGAATCACCATACAAAGCTATTCCCAGGCTCAGAATCGCAAACGGACATCAATATCACTAAAATGCACTTCAACCCAAACTTATGAATTTCTTCTAAAATGCTAACTTCCACAATATATGCCGAAACACTCCCGGGTTATCCAAAACCCGATCCGAACATACGCCCAAGTCCGAAATCATCATACGAACCTGCTGGAACCTTCAAATCCTGATTCGGAGGCTGTTTACTCAAAAATCCAATCTTAGTCAATTCTTCCAACTTAAGGCTTCCAAAATGAGAATTTTCTTTCCAAATTGACTCCGAACTTCCCAAAATTCAACTCCAACCACGCCTACGAGTCATAATACCTGAAATGAAGCTGCTCATGGCCTCAAACTGCCGAACAACGAGCTAGAGCTCAAAAAGACTGATCGGGTCGTTACATTCTCTCCCACTTAAACATACGTTAGTCCTCGAACGTGCTAAGAACTGTTGTGAGTTATCTGAAATCACTATTTAACACCTCGTACACCTGCCTGTGCTACCACAACCCAGTTGAGTACACTTTCTCGAACAATTTTGAAGATATCCACTCTTATTTAGGAAAATGGGCCTTAGAACCAGGTTTTCAACATCCGAAATCCTCTACCAGGTCTGTTTCCAATATCTGAACACCGTATCAACTACCATATGATGTACCAGAACATGACTACATACATTTGTTGAATTAGCACCATGCTGCATAATTCATCATCTAACCACAATGATATTCCCTAAACCTTAATACCCAAAATTCCACGAATCTCATGCTCCCAATGCACCTTATGATATATACATACTGCTATAATGCTGACGATACCACCACAGCGGAGGAGATGTGTGTAAATTCACAACCAACTTCAGAGTTAACCAAACATTGAATCATTCCTCTTGACTAAAATCATCATCTCATTACGAACAAAATAATGGTACTTGTCCTGTAATATACTTCACATAATCTTATCGCACTGATCCCTGATCTATAAGTCTCGTCTCACCTAGTATGAATTGCTCAAAAAATAAATCACCCCAGACATGACCAACAGTCTCACACGATGCCACAATGCGCCAATAGGCCACAACTCGCACATGATACATAAGGAAATGACTCAGGAAGGGACTACTCGACTAACGCTACAAATATTAACTTTCCTCAGAAAACATGAAGCAAAACACAGGAAAGAAAAAAATAAAAAAATAAAAAAATAAATATAGGAACCTTACTCAACATCACACGGTTGCGGCGTGCAACCCGATCCAAATAACATACCCGTGACGGCGTGCCACCCGATCCCATCGTAAAATTCACATAAGGAGATACACACTGAGCTAAATTACTCATTAACAAAAAAATATCGAATATCGGTCACGAGCACGCTAAGTGCATAATACCATCCTGGGGAGACTGATACAGCCATATGCTACAAAACTTAAGCACATTTGAGGTGCGATATATATACTTTGGATCTCAAGAGCTCTCTTGCTCACATAACACCATCAATACGCGAAAACTCAACACATAGGAAATTATCAAGCCGTTTCAAAACTCACACGACACAATCATAATATTACATGAAATGGAAGAAGATGGAACAACATCCAATATTCCAATACCCCTCCTTGAGGAGCGTTGTACTAAAATGAACACATCTGACTCACATGGAGCCCATAATCTTTTTTAAATCCATTCACACACTTCAAGCCGATTCTGCTCGCACTGAACTAGGCTGATAGCCTTACCTGGGTCCATAATAACCCACTTCTTCTTATAACACGCAACAACCACCATCATAGTCGGGACCACACCCCACAATCCACAACAAAGATGAACGGAATGCCTTCCAGACATAAATTATCAAATAAGAAATATTACACTTCTTTGTACTCGGTCTAAATCTTCGATCCATTAAGTTACTACATGTAACACTCATACGATCTTCCCGTGGCCGTGCTCCCACGACCCTCCACACAAGGTAACAAGTCTGCACATCCATGTCGCCGACCACACTAACGCTGTAAAACAGATCAAGAACCCATAACCAGGGCACAAGTCTCTTTCACCGAACACCGATCTGAGGTGACGCTGAAGACAACACCAATTTACTCTAAACATTCAAATCCCTTTTTCCTTGATCATCCGAGCTCATGAAATCCTTGCTAACACCGAACCGCAACCCTGATCCTTCCTTTAAAATTTTATACCGCTCAATGCACCTAACATGCCAATATGCGATAGTACAAGAATTTCATGATAACTCCTGAACCACTAATGGGGTGAATACTTAATCACATAGAAACTTTTTACTTAACCCAATTCAAGAGAACCATAACAACACACGAGTGAATTATCATAATCACAAAACATGCAAACCCTCATCCGCCTACACATGGCAGGCCATAATACTTGAATGCTTCCAAATAAAATCAATTACGGCGGCCATCGGGCACTCGCACGCACTGTCACCAATCACATGCATAACTAATCACGCTGAAGGAGCTGATCACTGCCACCAATATGCCAGTTCAACCATGGCTAACCATCTACCTTTTTCTAATTACTTAACCTTAATTTGACTTAGAAATAATGACAACTCCAGTCAAAACATAACAACTCAACTCACACTCATCCTGAGTGACCCCATTCCACGAGACTACTTTGTCTCCAAACTCATGAATGCCCTCCTTGCATGCACATTCACATCTTCTACTGGTATACCCATCTTGATAATCCCTCTACAAATTCGGAGTTTATTTCTCTCATTCCTCCAATGCTACACTGCAAGCCGAAACATCATGGAACATTCCGGGCCTCCCATCACAATCTGGTGCAAGAGCCCGATCCTTAGCCATACTGTGGGCTTGAAACCCTTAAACATCGCATTCTTAACCTTCGGATTCATAAGGACCACTATTGAGAGTCACCCACTCTGACTTGTCCCCGAATACAATCAACTCCAAGGCTCTTCTAGCACACGAACACCCTCTCAATGAAGCACGTGACTGAGTCACTACCCTTATAACTCGCCTATGCATTAAGCATAAATTCTGAATCTTCCAAATCCTAACCCTGGTCCAATAGGGACAACTTGCACGCATTTATCAAATCCCATGCGCAATTACCATTTTACTTCGTTCCCCTTAGCTGTAATGTCTTGCCAATACGCCGATAATCCGCGACCCAATCGCAGGCGGTGGGACTCCCCACTTAGCATCAGCTACTCCTTGCACCACTCTAGACCCCACCGAAATTCTTTCTTCATTGCTGACATGACCTTGCTCAACCAACTCGTCAAATTCTTCTAAATTCTCCTGTTAGAATTCCCTAAATACTAAAATTCTCTAGCATCATTCACATATTCGGCCTCCTACCGAATAGCCACTAAAATTCCTTGCAGAAACTTGCCAACCACACGCCCGCTAACCTGCTCACAAGAGATAACCCTCCTGTGGAAATCACATGCCGACATCCTCCCACGTTGCTGTACGGGGAACAATTACTACGACCTCGATGCTCTATCCTAAGCCCGTTCTCATTCACCAGCTTTACTAGTCTGTCCGCTCCTCATGGACATCTACTAAATGCGCGGCAATATCTTCAAATTCACCGCCATATGACATCATTCTTCATCCCGAACAACTCCTCTCTGTTGTATCCAAACTTCCGCCGAAATAACCAACATTTCAATTTAAGCCCGTGGACCCAATCACCGTCCACTAAAACTCTCAAATCACTCCAAACTTCTCCTCAAGATAGGCAGCTATCTTACAACTAAACGCATATGCTACGCTGCCACTCTCCCACTTTAGTTAAACTCATTCCTTTAAGCAACTACTTGACTTCCGTTTCTTATACCTGGCCTTCTAGAAATTTATCCGCCACCTGACACTTTTCATATGTCTTTCTTCATCGTATGCTGCCCAATTGTTTCCTCAATTCGATATCATTCTCTGTAGCTCTTATGTCAGTAGATCACCACAACTTTAAACCTTGCCAAGATCACCCTTCTCGAGCCGCCTTCATTGGAAACACTTATTCATTACTGAACCACCACACACCTGACAGCCGCTTCTTCAATAATTCTTCACAATACTCTGACCCAATGAAACCGGAGAAACTATAGCACTGGCAAACTTAACACATTCCATTCGATCAAAAATAGCGATACCACCTCACAGATGAAAACTCCAACTTGCTTGAAAACACCAAGTCTTATTATTCTTTCAACCCAAATTTGAACATTCATGGTGCAATTGCCTTTCCTCCGCCGGGACTAAAATATCGAAATCTCGAAATCACGCTCTGAGAAGACCTCCTTTCAAGTCATTCATGGCCCCGACATATGGGCAAGCATCCTGCCATCATATCAACACCGAGCGATAACCAATCGTAAACATCTTAATAACCCGAGCATAGCCTCAAAGCTCTCAAAAACACAATTACTGAGCTGAAACAACATAATATCCTTCTGCAGAGCAACGACAACATCCCCAACTGACTACGCATGAGAAAACATCACGCACCATATCTGTAGCACCATTTCAATTCCTTAAATTCCCGATTCATAGCAAGCGCTTCACGACATATAAGATTGAGTAGGAAGAAACATAGGCATAAGCCTCAAAGGAATCAAATCGCATGATGAGAAATCAAGAAGGGAAGTACTCCTAACAACCCTGTAGCCTCTCAAAGATAAGTACAGACGTCTCTGTACCGATCCGCAAGACTCTACTAGACTTGCTCATGACTCGTGAAACCTAAGGGAACCTAGTTCTTTGATACCACGTTGTCACGACCCAAAATCCATTATGGTCGTGATGGCGCCGAAAACCACTGTCAGGCAAGCCAACACTAAGTAGTTAATTAAAATTCCTATTTAAGTATTTTTGAAATCATTACTTTTAATTTCATTTTATAACGATCAATAAAATTTATTGAGTAAATAACAAGGTTTTAACAATTCAATTAACAAATACATCCTAAAATCATCCCAGAATCCGGTGTCACAAGTGCATAAGCAAATATCTAGGAATTTTACATGTACTACAATACTTGTCCAGAATACAAACTGGACAAGGAATTTAAAATAAAAATAAATACAATATGAGGGAGACAATGTCGGCTGCGGGTCGTCTCCGAATAGTGTAGCTCGTCTAAGTCTCCAAGTCAGCCTCATCACTGCGTCAAGCAGGGCCACTATCTATGAATGTACCTTTGCAATAAAAATGCACAGCAAGTGTAGCATGAGTACGAAAATAACGTGTACTCAGTAAGTATCCCGCCTAACCTCGAAGAGGTAGTGACGACAGGTCAAATTTGACACTTGCTAGAGGTCAATTTAATAAAAGTAAAGGGTGACACTAAGCATGAATATCATAGGCAATTAATATATAATGATAGGAAATAGAACCTTGTTTCACATTTAAGATTATAAATATTCATCATTTCAGTTGACAATTTATAATTCCCAGGCCAGTAAACATGTAATAATCACAGAAAGTACGCAGCAATTATCATGCGCAAGAAATGCCGAGGGTCGGACAGCGCAGACCAACAATAATAAAATGTGCATTGCCGAAGGGTCGAACGACTCGAACCATAGATGCATCTATTACCCCGCTAGCGAATCGATCATGCGACGCAGTCATATATAAATAATAGAGTTATCCTGCTCGCGAATCATACATGCGACTCAGGTACTCATAGATACACATATTCACGCAATAAATTCACTGTTTATCAGGTATATAGTTACTCAAGGAAGTGATAAAATTATCTTTCAATGGACATGAAGATAGTATTTAAATCTTTTTCTGGAAATTCATTAGCCAAGTTCGATAAGGTTTTAAATATTATAAATTTATCAGTGAAGTTACAAGTACGACAATTAGAACATACTTTATCAGGATAACAATTATCCAAGGAAAAATCTATTCTCTTTCTAGATGATTAAGAAAATAAATTTTAACCTTCTTAGGTATTCAATTACTAATTCAATAATATTAACAGTCTAATATTGTTGGCAAATCAGAAGTACAACAAGTAAAGCATGCTAGTGGGTCATAGACTACCCAGACATAAGCCTAATAGTAGCTACGCACAGACTCCCATCATCTCGTGCGTACGTAGCCCCCACAAATAGTAGCACATTTTCAATTAGTTCACCTATGGGAACAATCCCCCCATAATCTGGCTTCCAACGACTCAAATCAATGCACAACGCTCCAAAGCTAGCCAAATAACGGCAAACCAATGAAAATATACTCTAATACTTGTAACAAATTCAAATTATATAAATTCCCAACTCCGCTCGAAGAATTGACAAAATTGCTCTCGGGCCCACGTGCCCGGATTCCTAATTTTTTCGAAGATAAAGATTACCCATGGCTTTACTAACTCCAATATGTAATTTACTCTTAATTTCATGCTCAAATTCGTGGTCAAAATTCCAAATTATGAATTCTAGGTCTTTCTTTAAAAATCCCAAATTCGCACAATTTTCCATGTCTAATCCATGTATAACTCAAGTATTTAACTCAAAAATAGGAAGAAATCACTTACCTAGAGTTGCTTGATGGAAATCGTTTCTTGAAGCTCTCCAAAATTTCCCACACCAAATGAAAGAATGAAGAAATGGCCAAAAATCTCGTTTTAAAAACATTTCACTGCCCAGGAACAACCTTCATCGCGATCGCGTCTGTGCCCCTACGTTCGCGAAGCCCAGCAACTCAGGCCCAAAATTTTACACTTCGCGTTCGCATACTTCTGAGTGCGTTCGCGAAGACCAGCTCCCTTATACCTCCGCATTCACACTCCCTCTCTGCGTTCGCATAAGCCAACGACCCCCAGGCCCCCAGCTCCCATTTCATTCTATGCGTTCACGTCCCTCTTGACGCGTTCGCGTAGAGAGCTCAGCCAACACCTTCGCGTTCGCGTTCGCGTTCGCATTCGCGTTCGCGTACACCACCACGCGTTCGCGAAAGCCAAATCCAGCAGCCTCAAATTTTCCTTCTTCGCGAACGGATGAGGCCCTCTGCGTTCACGAAGAACAACCTCGACACCAGCAACCAGCAACAACAATACACCCAAAATTGATCCGGAACCACCCCGAAACACACCCGAGGCCCCCCGGGATCCCGTCTAATCACACGACTCAGTCCTATTACATCCCACTGACTTGCTTGTCACGACCTGAAATCCGTTAAGGTCGTGATGGCACCGGACACCACTGTCAGGCAAGCCAAAACAAAATAGTTAAACTAAATTCCTATTTTATTATTTTGAAATCGTTAATCTTCATTTCATTTTACAACGATCAATAAAATTTACTGAGTAAATAACGATATTTTAAAATTTTAATTAACAAATACATCCTGGAACCAGGTGTCACAAGTGCATGAGTAAATTTCTAAAAAGTATACATGTAATACAATGTTTGTCCGGAGTACAGACTGGACAAAGAATTTAAAATACAATACAATACATCTGAGGGAGATTATGTTGGTTGTGGATTGTCCCGAGAGGTGCAACTCACCTAAGTCCCCATATCAACCATGCTACAACGCCAAGTGGGGCCACTAGATATACATGTACTTTTTCAACAAAATGCACATCAAGTGTAGTATGGATATGAAAACAACTTGTACCCAGTAAGTATCTCGCCTAACCTCGAAGAGGTAGTGACGAGAGGTCGAATTTGACACTTGCTAGAGGTCAATTTAATAAAATCAAGGATGACACTAAGCATGGGTATCATAAGTAAATAACAAATAGTGACAGGAAGGAACAACTTCTTCCACATTTACAAGTTTTAAATCTTCGTCATTTCAGTTGACAACTTTACAATTCAAAGCCAGTAAACGGTTAAAAATCACAGAAATGCTCAGCAAATATCATGCACAAGTAATGCCGAGGGTCGACGGCCCGAACCAACAATAAATGTAAATTTTGCACTGCCGAAGGGTCGAACGAAATATATATACACACATTAAAATAGTAAATCAGGAGTTCACCAGGAAATATTTATCCAAGGAAAGATCAATTCTTTTTAGATGATTTAGAAAAATGGAGTTTAACCTTCTTAGATATTTAGTTACTAATTCGATAACATTAAACAGTCTAATTTTATCAGCAAAATTACAAGTACATCAAGTAAAGCATGCTAGTGGGTCCTAGACTACACAGACACAAGCATAATAGTAGCTACGCACGGACTCTCATCACCTCGTGCGTACATAGTCCCCACAAATAGTAGCACATATTTAATTATTTCACCTATGGGGACAATTCCCTCTTACAAGGTTAGAAAGGAGACTTTCCTCGCTCCGAAGGTCCATAACCGGCTTTCAAGCCCTTCTGATGACTCAAATCAATGCACAGCGCTCCAAAACTAGCCCAATAACGGGCAAACCAATGAAAATATACTCTAATACTTGTAACAATTCAATTTATATAAATTCCCAACTCCGCTCGGAAAGTTGACAAAATTTCCCTCTGGCGCATGTGCCGGATTCCGAAATTTTTTGAAGATAAAGATTACCCATAGCATTACGAACTCAAATATATATTTTATTCCTAATTTCATGTCCAATTTCGTGGTCAAAATCCAAAAATACCAATTTTTAGGTCTTCTACCAAAAACTTACAATTTCGGCTAATTTCCATATTCTCATCCATATATACTCATGTATTTAACTCAAATTGTGAAGAAAGCACTTACCCCATTCCATATAGTGAAAATCGCCTCAAAAATCTCTTCAATCCGAGCTCCATAGCTCCAAATATGGTAAAAATGGTCGAAACCTCGATATATAACTTATGCCTAGGTATTTACTCATTGCAATCACGGAAACTACTTCGCGATTGCGAAGTACAACAATTTCCGGCCCAAAATTTGCTTTCCTGATCGCGGAAAAAGCTTCACGATCGCGAAGAACAAATGCGCAACACTTCCGGACAGCCTCTACTATAATGATCATAACCTTTTGTACAAAACTCCAAATTGCAAATGGTTTGACATTTTGCAAACTATACACCAAGGGCTACAACTTTCATTGTTTTCTCCTCTCCAGTTCCTTATATATTATGAGATATAAGTTACTAAAGTCAGCCCTATGCAACAAAATGTAATTTCCAAACTCTTCCCGGACATGCTATAGTGTCTCAACCACAACTCTTTGTAAACAACTCCAAATGGAAAATGGTTTGATGTTCTGAACACTAGACGCAAAGGGCTACAACTTTTAAATTTGGATCATCTCCAAATTCTTTATAGATTGCAAGATACAAGCTTCCAAAGTCGAGTCAGTGCAGCAGAATATTTCCTCTACGCGATCGCGAAAGGGTTTTCGCGATCGCGATTCACTGGCCAATTTCTCTCATTTTACGCATCGCGATCACGACCAATTCCCTACGATCGCATAACACACTGCTATAGCCAAAAACCAGCAGCTAAAAATGGCCTAGAAATGGTCTGAAACCACCCCGAAACTCACCCGAGCCCCTCGGGACCCCGTCCAAACGTTCCAACTAGTCTCAAAACATATCACGGACTTAATCGAGGCCTCAAATCACATCAAACAATGCTAAAAACACAAATCTCACTCTTATTCAAGCTTTATGAACTTTCGAACTTTAAACTTCTATATTAGATGCCGAAACCTATCAAATCACGTCCGATTGACCTCAAATTAGCACACAAGTCATATTCGACATTACGGACCTACTCCAACTTCCGGAATCGGAATCTGACCCTGATATAAAAATTTCCACTTTCGGTCGAACTCCTCAAAAACCTTGAAATTTCTAACTTTAGCCAAATGACCCCAAAATGACCTACAGACCTCCGCATCCACTTCCAGTCGCGCTCCCAAAACTAGAATAACCATACGAAGCTATTCCCAGACTCGAAATTCCAAACGGACATCGATAACACAAAAACACACTTCAACCCAAATTTATGAATTTCTTCCAAGAATGTTAGCTTCCACAATAGGCGCCGAAACGCTCCCAGGTCATCCAAAACCCGATCCGAACATATGCCCAAGTACGAAATCATCATACGAACCTTCCAGAACCTTCAAATCCCGATTCCGAGGCCGTTTACTCGAAAATCAAAACTCAACCAATTATTCCAACTTAAAGCTTCCAAAATGAGAATTCTCTTTCCAAATCGACTCTGAACTTCCCAAAATTTAATTCCGACCACGCGTGCAAGTCATAACACCTGAAGTGAAGATGCTCATGGCCTCAAACCGCTCAATGACGCACTAGAGCTCAAAATGACCGGCCGGGTTGTTACATTGCTCGAGGCCTAAAATCATATCAAACAACGCTGAAACCATGAATCGCACTCCAATTAAAGCTTTATGAACTTTGAAATTTCAAACTTGTACATTCAATGCCGAAACCTATCAAATCACATTCGATTGACCCCAAATTTTGCACACAAGTCACATTCAACATTACGGGTCTGCTCCAACTTTCGGAATCGTAATCCGACCCCGATATCAAAATTTTCACTTTCGGTCGAATTTCTCAAAAACCTTCAAATTTCTATCTTTGGCGAAATGACTTCAAAATAACCTACAGACATCCGAATTCACTTCCGATCGTGCTCCCAACTCCAGAATCACCATACGGAGATATTCCCAGACTCGAAATCCCAAGCGGACATAAATATCACTGAAATGCACTTCAACCCAGACTCATGAAACTTCTTCTAATATGCTAACTTCCACAATATACGCCGAAACGCTCCCGAGTTATCTGAAACCCGATGCGAACATACGCCCAAGTCTGAAATCATCATACGAACATGATGGAACCTTCAAACCCTGATTCGTAGGTCGTTTACTCAAAAATCCCATCTTAGTCAATTCTTCCAACTTAAGGCTTTCGAAATGAGAATTTTCTTTCCAAATTGACTCCGAACTTCCAAACATTCAACTCCGACCATGCCTACGAGTCATAATACCTGAAATGAAGTTGCTCATGGCCTCAAACTGCCGAACGACGAGCTAGAGCTCAAAACGACCGGTCGGGTCATTACAGAAATTGTGACATGAGATCCCTGGGTAGTTTATAGTTATTATTATTAGCTCGTGGTTCATTTATTATTCCACATATTATTTATGACATCAGTTGTTGGGAAATTTTAGATTCATCATTTATTTTTAAATTGTTTATTTATGTTTAGGTAAGTATTCAAATGAAAAGGTTAATTAAGTTCTAACATTGGCTTGCCTAGAAAGTGTGGTGTTAGGCGCCATCACGATCCCGAGGGTTGGGAATTTGGGTCGTGACACCTGCACGCATGAATGCAGCGCCCCCAGAAAAGGGACTTCAGTACAAAATAATGTACCGAGTATGTAAGGCAATATACTAAAAGCTAAAACTGAACTGATAATATAATAACTCCAAGTAGCTGGAAGTCAAAGATAATCTGAAGATATGCTTAATATAGTAAGTAAAATAGCTGTCCATATATATATATATTTGCTCTGTCGCAGTACGCTCGCTCATAGGCGTTTGGCCGTACTAGGCTCGCTCATAGTCGCTCGACCACAGCAGGCTCGGTATATAACTTACCATCTGATCAGAGGTTGCCCAATAGGGGTCTACCCATCGATTATAGCTCGATGGTAATGAAAATACTATAATACTATATATATAGACTCTCTGCTCTCTTGACTGGAAGAAGGAAATACTCAATTGAATATTGTGCTTACAAGAGTAGGAAAAATATACGTAAATTCTGGGACATGAATTTTTCTTTATGTCTCGTTATCAAACTCGTATAATTACGAGATCATGCAAATTGAAGGAAGATCTTAGTCTTAACATACTTGAATCAATTCTCTTTCGCGAAAAAAAAACGTAACGGAGGATCAAAGTAGGAAAAAATTTGTATGATATTCTTGAGAAAGATTGCACCGTGCTCCCTTAGAAGTTGTAATTCACGTTGCAATAGTATTGTAAAGGGTCGCATGAATTCTTTTTGGAGAATTCCATTCTCCATCAAGCATTTCTATTCTTTTAGTGATGAGGGAACGTTATTTGCTTAATTTAGAAGTCTTATGCCTTACCAATAAAAAGACCAGAAAAGTTAATTCATTAAAGGCATTATATCTTTATGCCATATCAAAATTCCTTACGTGTCAACAAGGTGTCATATGTCTTATAACTCATTTTGTGTATTTTTTTCATCTTGCACATTTAATTAAGAGTCACCTAGTGGCTCTTATATGGCTTCCGCATAAGTGGTTATTAAGACTTATCCAAAAGTCATCCACTTAATTTCTTAATCAATTTATTAATCCTCACTAATCCAATAATTAATAAATTATCCACATAATTAAAAATTATCATAAGCTGCTACTTACTTTTAATATACTTCATACACTTTACTATCATGGCCATGCGGTACCTTGTATGGAACTGGTCCATAAATACGATTATAGCTTAGACCATATTTTATCCCAAAATGTCAAATTTCGATGAAAATTCATTTTCTTCATTTTTCTTACTCTCTCACCTTCACAATTTACTCATCACTTGTTTAAAATAGCATAATGCTTATGATATCCAAATAATCTTGTTCTTGAACTGAGGTCAATTATCTTACGACAATTTCACGTATAATACTACATGGTGCAACATCGTCGTAATTTAATATTGCGAAGCGTAACATCATCGTGACATAATATTGCGGGACGTAATATCGATGTAATATTACGGGGCGTAACACAAGGCTACCCATACTCTCCGTATTTCTACTCAAGGCATCGGCCACTACAGTGGCCTTTCATGGATGGTACAGAATAATGTTGTCATAGTCTTTCAACATCTCTAAACCCCTCAACTGCCTCAAGTTCAGGTCCTTTTGCTTAAACAACTATTGTAGACTCTGATGATCTGTGAACACCTCGCAAGACACGCTGTAGAGATAATGCCTCAAAATCTTTAATGCATGAACAATAGTTGCCAACTCTAGATCATGAACGGGGTAATTCTTCTTTTGGGGATACAGCTGGCGTGAAGCATAAGCAATCACCCTATCCTCATTCATCAAGACACACCCAATACCAAACCACGAAGCATTACAACAAATTGTATATGAAACTGGTTGTGAAGGAAAAATTAGAACTAGAGTTGTGGTGAAGACACTCATGAGCTTCTAAAAGATCTCCTCACACTCATCTGACTACCTAAATGGAGCACCCTTTTGTGTCAATCTGGTTAAAGGCGAAGTAATAGAAAAAAAATCATATACAAAACGGCGATAATATCCGGTCAAACCAAGGAAACTCCGAATCTCACTAGCTGAAAATGGTCTAAGCTAACTTAGAATTGCCTCAATCTTCTTCGGATCTACCTTGATCCCCTCAATAGACACCACATGTATTACATCCCGTACATTTTTGATAGGATAAGTCGTAGTAATTCATATGAAATTTAAGGGATTAAGACCATTCATGAGATTATAGAGGATTTGTCACTATGTTATTATAAGACCCCGTAAGTTTAACAACCTTGCTTGACACCGTTATGTACATTTGATATGATATTTTGAGTGGAATATTTTTGTAAAACAATTTGAAAAATATGATCTTACATAATTATTAATATTACTACTTTTAATTATACTCAAAATATGAGAAAGTTTATGAGATTTTCTTTATTGTAAAAGATAGAAATTATTTTCTCACGAGAAAAGAAGGATATCTTTTTACCATTTTATGAATTAAGCCTATGAAATTTTTTTACTCTTTATATGAGATAAGGAAAATTAGAAGTTGAGAAAATATGTGCATCTTAATGATGTTTTAATGAAATAATAGTATATGTATTGATTTTATATGGTACAACACGACCATGATAGTAAGATGTATAAAGTGTGTTAAAAATGAGTAGTATATTAAGTAATTTGAGATTATTCTTAATTATGTAAATAAATGATTAATTATTGATTTAAGTGGATAAGTGTAGTTATTTTGTCTACATGGGGACCAAGATAATTAAAGTAAAGCATGACTAATGTGTGCTAAGGACGTGGTGTCACATTTTTGGAATTAACATGCTTGCTAAGCAATAAAGTGTATTTAGGTGGCAAGACCTAAGGTTATGTGCATTTATCTCTTCTTTTTTTTTGTTAAGAATGCTTTAAAGAAGACAAAGAAATTGTGTGGCATTTTAGGGATCTCTCTTTCTTATTGTAAGCAATAGAACCATTTCAAATAGCATGAAAAGATTTGGAAAACCAAGTATAGTTTTATCTTTTGGTTTGTCACATTTTCTTTTGCAACTATTCACATATATGGACATGATGCACAAAAAACCTTCCAAGACAAGCAACAAGAATCCTATTCTACTCTTGTAACATAGTCGTTCCAGTTCTATGAGAATACGGTACACTTTCTCAAGAATATCGTACGGATTTTTTTCTTATTTCGATCCGCCGTTACATATTTTTGCAAAAAATGTGTATTAGAGGGATTGTCAAGAGAATAATCTATGGTATGTTAAGGCTAATCCTTATTTCTTTTGGCATGATCCACGTAACGATACGTAAATGTAATGATATTCCATAAGTGTTTCTGCTCTTAGCAGTTAAGGATGTCTATGTTATTCATTCCCGTAAAGTGATATTCAAGCATGTCTATGTATGTATCTAGTTCCCTATTGAGGTAATTGGTAAAAATGTTAGTGTTTATAATATAGTAATAAATGCATCTTCATGCATATTCATTTACCACCGTGCTACGGCCGGTAGAAAACTGGCCATGCATTTACCACCGGGCTACGGCTGGTCG
The DNA here is from genome assembly GCA_005239495.1 of Nicotiana undulata. NCBI lineage: Eukaryota > Viridiplantae > Streptophyta > Magnoliopsida > Solanales > Solanaceae > Nicotiana > Nicotiana undulata. The sequence goes on along the minus strand of ML280088.1, from coordinate 83,355 downwards.
GTCAGTTACCACCGGTTGGGCAGTTATGTATCATTATTTACCACCACTTGGGTAGTCATGCATATTCATTTACCACCAAGCTCCGGTGGGTCGGGAAGTCATGTATTTACCATCGAGCTACGGCCGGTTCAGTAGTTACTACTGATTAGTTGAGCAGTCATGCATCATACGATATGGATAATAGAACAAGTCTCAAAGAGAATATTTATATATATAAGTATGATAAGAACGTATATATGGTGGTACTTCAGAAATTCAAGTTGATTCTTATATGTCCTTAATTAATGTTGACTTATTGTTATGTTTCAGTTTTCCCTTACATACTCAGTACGTTATTCGTATTGACGTCCTTTTATTGGGGACGCTGCATTCATGTCTGCAAGTATCGATAATGAGTTTGACGATCCCTCATAGTAGACGAGATTGGCATTCAATGAAGGATCGGTAAGACTCCACCTCATTCGGAGTGCATCGGAGTCTATGAGTCATTGTGTCAGAATTTTGCTACAGAATTATGGGTAGGCTGGTACCCTGTCCCATTTGATGTCAAATAATCTTAGTGGCTATGTAGACAATGGTTTATTTTGTACAGTGTGTTAGAGGCAAGAGCCTTTCTGGCCCATATGTATTCATGTTTTAAAAAAAATAGTTCAGCGATACAGTGTTGCCTTATCGTTATACATTACGCGTTGTGGTCAGGTTGTCCCATGATAGTTACAAAGAAAAAAAAAAGAGTTGCAGAGTGGTTCGCTCGGGCCTGCACGACACCGAGTGCCGGGCACGCCTCCCCAGGTTTGGGGCGTGACAAAGTGGTATCAGAGCGGGTCATGTCATAGGGAGTCTACAAAGCTGTGGCTAGTAGAGTCTCACTTATGGGTGTGTTGCGCGCCATATTTATAATTTAGAGGCTATACGACATTTGGGAAATGTTACCCTTCTCTTGTTTCAAGATCGTGCCATAGAGCTGAGTCGTAAGAAGTTAGTATGAAGCTTTCGCCAGATTTTGTATGCACCAGAGGTGCAAGTATTGTTGATACCCAATTTTTCTCTCATATATTTCAAATATACGTATATACTTTCAAAATAGTGCATAAGCATCATCAAGTATTTTTTCCAATTTTTCCATAATTTTTATAGATTTTTTAAATAAATTTATTCATATATTTGATCAAATAAATAATTATTAATTGTATCACAAATATTTTTATGATGATTTTATCATTTAATTTCATCATTTATATCCATATTATGCTTTACATATTTTTGGTGCATTTATTATAATTACATTTGCATTATTAGGCTCGAATTGCATATTTTGCAATAATAGCCCTTGTATAATGATGGTTATTTTATTTACGCCAAAAAATAACTTTTATGCTTTTACAATGATAAATAATTGTTTTTAATCATTTTTATGCACAAAGAATATTTTTCACTATTTTATTTATCATTTTTATAAATTGTTTATTAATTAAATTGGGTATTTAATTAATAGCCCATAAATTCACTAATTTCGGACCTAAACTACCAACCCCTTTAGCCCATTTACCTAGAACACCTACCCAGTCTCTGGCCAAACCCCTCAAAGCCCAATCCAAACGACCCCTGTAATTACCAAGTCGGTAACCCGTTCCATATACCCGGCCCAATCCCTTTAAAATATAGTCGTTGATCTCTGAGATCAACGACTCATATTTCTTCCCTCATTATAATTGACCTATTCACCCAAACCCTACGGATCATTATCCCAAGCGTCGCCCCCTAAATTTTCTTCTAAATCCCACCTAATATGGGATTCCATGGCCGATTCTTACCATAGATGACCTCTCCCCGGTACTGCGTCCTTCTCTATACTGCTTGCCGAAACATGGCAAGCAGATCTTGTAAGAGTCGAACCAAAGATGGTTCAAATCCTTGACTTTTCTGTTTAATCCATCTATGTTCATCATTTGCTCTTTGTAAATACGATTATTTTCTGTATCTCTTGTTAATTCTTACTTACCCTATATTACGGTTTTCAAATCTCTTCAGATCGAACTAAAATTTGTTCGATCTTCTGATTTTAAGTGTTATTATGACTATGTTCGTCCTATATTCTACTGTGTGATCAATTTCTATTATATTTTTGTCAATATATGTTTTCCCTAAAATTAAGGTTTACTTATTTTTCTCTAAAAGCCAATTTTACGGATTCTGCATGCTAATGGTTTCCTTATTTATGTTAGACTTTACAATATTTCCTTGTCTACTTGTTTTATTCATGCTACACTATTTAAACACCTTCCCTTTTTCCTTATAACAAACCGGAATAATTATACTCTCACTAAGAAATTTAGGGCTAGGTTCTATATTGTTACAACCCATATTCACGTACGTTGGTTCATGCCATAAGTTAGTCGACGTAAATATAAGAAGATATTATCTTGAAATGATAAGAAGTTAATACTATTGATCTGAAATGATACAAGAGTGTATGAGGGTGATTAACAAGTATTAGAAGTTAAACGAATCAAGGATGTTGTAACTCGTATTCTTGGGTAAACCTAGGGGTGCTTAATATTCTCAAGAGGTCGTATTATAAGGTATTTGAATCATATAATATCCGTATCATAGTCTTGAAGTCAAACGAGTTATGAAACAAAAGTCGACAAGAGTTATCGCAACTTAGGTTCATAGTTTTACTTAAACTTTAGGTCAAATTTTATTAAGATTTTCTCCCAATATACTTGGAATTACGGGGTTATCTACCCACAATGTTGAAGATCTATGAGTCTAGTTTCCAACGCATTAAACCGTTTATCAATACGACATCAGAGTAGAGAGATATAGGCATTTTTGCGAGACTGCACAAGCTCCTAGGTGACAAGTAGGTGTGTCACCTACTTGGTTCAATGATAGCCCAAAAATAGGCAATTTTGGGTCGGCCAAAGATCCCATTTAAAGTGTTATCTCCTGCAATATAACCCTCATTATATATCACAAATAACCAGACCTAAACCCCTGCAAACTTCCTCCAAAAAATCATCCACAAACCCTAATTGATTATCCCTCTCTTTCAAGTTCTAATTGGGGGTAAAACCTAGAGTTTGAAGAACCAAAATAAGGGCTGAGTTATCCAACAAGTAAGGTAAGTTTCCTTATCTATTTCATCCAGTTTTCCTGCTGTAAATTCATGGTAATTCGTTGTATACTTGTAAGAACGCACGGGACGGTGATCGGAAGTCGTGAGTTCGAGTTATTCACTTGTAGCAGACTGTTTTGTGGACTGCTTTGTCTTTCTGTTGGGCTGCGTATTGTACTACTGTTTTGTGGAGTTTTATAGTAAGAAGGGTGTGGACAAACACCATATAGATGTAGGGTTGTGGGCTGATCGTTCATCGTAACAGTTTCGGGCCGTTTGACACGACTACGGTGGTCGTCTTATGTATGAAGTTATTAGGTTGTGTGTGGACTACTTTGGGAGGCTCAAAATGATTAATATTGATGTTGTTTGGGTTGTTTGGTGATTATTTTGACTTGTGTTAAGTCATATATATAGGGGAGGTGTTGTCCGTTTCATCGTAAAATATGTTATGGTCGATACATAGTAGTTACGACGCTTAAATGATAACGGAAGTGTCGTTTCTCTTATTGTAGATTAAGGAGTCGTGACATTTGCATAACTTGAGGTTGGGGCAGCATATACAATTATGTTAGGTTATTCCTTTCTTTCTTTTGCACGACTCTGATTATACATAATGCAATGAAAGAGCTTCCAAAGATACTCTACACTTAGTAGCTAGCAGTACTTACATTGTTTCCCTTCTTATGGAATAATTGATGTTGAGGTTTCTCCTCTTATTCTTATGTTATCAATGTTATTGGTACTTTCTGATTCTTATAATATTCTTGATGAAGAGTTAGTCCTAATAACGTGTACGGATAATATCAACCATACGTCACTCCGAAAGGTTCAGAATATGATTCCAATGAGTCCTACATGCATTATATATATATGTATCTATTTTACTCTACCGAGCCGCGCTATAGTCGGCCGGGTATGGCACCTATTGTGCAACCACTGGTCAATTGGATTTTACCGAGCTCCACGTGGCCGGGTACATTTTACAGAGCCTATTATGGCCGGGTACGATATGATGATGATGATGCCCACAGAGGCGGATGTTTTAAATGTTTATGTATATATATGTATGTATCACGCATTTCATGTTAGTAGCCCTCAGAGGTACCCAGATGTTACAGGTTGTATATTCTCTATCCTTGTTTACATTACTGTTCTTACTTATGCTTTCCTGCCTTACATACTCAGTATTGTATTCGTACTGACGTCCTTTTTATTTTTGGACGCTGCATGTCGTGCTACAGGTCCTGATAGACAAGTAGACGCAGCTCCCCCACCACAGTAGGCTTTCCAGTTTAGCGGTTAGAGGCGAGATCCCTTCTCCAAATTTATCGTGGTCTTGGTATGCATTTTTGTTATAGATATTATGGGTATGTCGGGGCCCTATTCCGGCAATGTTGCATCACTTATTCTCTTTTAGAGGCTCATAGACATGTGTCGACTCATGTATAGTTTGGTATGCCTTGTTGGCTAATTTTTGTTGTATAGTCTTTCATGGCAGCGTTGTAGCTCGTACCTTATATGTAGTTTCTTAGCAATCTTGTCATCCCATGTGATGTATGTTCATGCCATTATCTTTCATTGTTGATTGTTCATGATCCATATCTACCATTTATATTAATCTCGTCAACCCTTAAAGATAATAAAGAAGGTTAGAAAAAAATGTCCGTTGGTGCTCGACAAGTATGGCCCGGGTGCTAGTCATTATCCTCCAGTTTGGGTCGTGAAATATATTCTCCCTGCTCTCTTGTTTACTTATGGTCTTTGCCGGCTGAAAGCCAAGGCCAAATATTGTGGACTCTCGACCTTTGTGGTATTATTCTATTTTACTTGCTTAACTGGTGAGTGACTATCCCTTGTCATTTTATTTTCTATGTTTCCATAATATGTGTATTCGATTCAGCATGTTTAAAGTTTATTTTGAGAATGGTTCTACCACTTTTATGTTTCTATGATTTTCTTTAGTCCTATAATGGGTGTTGCTAGTTCTGAACTTGTCCTAAACTTATCATCTTTAGGATAATACTAGTTTGTTCATCAGTTAATCAGTCCTGAATCTATTACAAACTTGTATTGTTATGTCTGGGCAGTATCATCTTCTGTCATTCATGTCCTTTGGTAACTTGTCTTCTACTGTGTCTTGCACCCATTTGGAATCATGTGATTATATGATTGTTTGCTTTAATACATTGTCTAAATGTTTGCTGTGATTGAACAAAGGCTGTCCTGAAATGCTAGCATGTATAATTAGCTTAATTAGGCCTTTCGGATTTTAACTTATTAAAACTGTGTACTTGAGCATGAACAACATTTCAAATCTTGTCAATTTGTCTTCTTAGTGCAATTTTGCCTACGTATTCTAAACTCTGTTATGATGGTCTTTCTAAACTCAAACATGTTTTAAAATCTATCCTTTACCATTGTCTCTTTTTGTATACTACTACCTCAAACTCCTAGTTCCTTAGGTTCTATCCTTAACCTCTTCAATGTGAGCACTGCTCGGGGTCCATGTGAGACCCTTGTGAACTCTGACACACTGGGTTTGGTTCCTAATTTCCTTTGAATTATTTCTGAGCATTTGGTTCTCTAGTGTGAGCATTGCACTGGGTCCTTGAAGCCCTTGGAAACTTTGACACACAAGAGATTTGGGTTCTATGTGTGCTGTGGGTGAATCACTCACCATTGCCTGTTCTGTACCTATGAAATGAGCCTTGGAGCTGATATGGTTTAAAGGCCTGGGCTGCCCAGGTGTATTTGGGCCTGTAAAAGGCTCTCTATAGTTTATTTCATTACTATTATGTAATTCATTCACTAATTTGGTCTGTAATAATTTCGTAACAAATAATTCTGGGGTATTTAGTAAAATCAGGGAGGGTTTCTTATTTTCTTTGCGAAATTGGGTAGAAAATTCTGCCCATAGGATCCCATTTGTACTGTTGATTATGTTTATGAGTTTCATATCATGCTTATTAAAATTGTATAAGTCCCATGCCATGTTACCTACTAGAAATCCTGCCTATAGGATTGATGTTATGATTTGTTGAAAATCCTGTCTTTAGGTGTATCAATTTGTCCAATAAGTGTGTGTTAGCAATCATGCCTATAGGACCAATATCTGGCTCAACTATTTTCTGGCTCAATGTGTATAAATTCCTGCCTATATACTGCTTAATCAGAAATCATGCCTATATGATTAAAATCAGTTCAACAATTAGAAATCATGCACATAGGATCAAAATATTCTTCTTGCCCTTCCTGAGACGAGGGTCTATTGGAAATAGCCTCTCTACATGCATTAGGTAGGGGTAAGGTCTGGTAAAAACTACCCTCCCCAGACCCCACATGTTGGGATAGAACTGGGTTTGTTGTTGTTATTTCCTATAGGATCAAAATCAGTTCAATGATAGATATCATGCCTATATGATTAAAAATTAGTTCAATGATAGATATCATGTCTATAGGGTTAAAAATTAGTTCTATAATAGAAATCATGCCTATAGGATTCTACTAAATGATTCTGAATACGATTATCACTATCCATCACTTAGGTAACATGCCTATAAGATTAATAATAATTCTGGACTTCTGCTTGTGATTTATTGTTACTCATCATCGTATGAAATGCACAGATATTGGACTGAATTAAAAATCAATAGGCAAATAGTAGGCCCTAACACTCGCATTAAGAAATTGATTTCGCATACTACTGTTGGCCTGTGATATCTTGCCTATTTGACTTTATGATTAATTAAACTTGTTAATCAGTTGCGTGCATTTGCTGTTTATATGTGGAGGTCAATATGACCCTATATCTGTTTTATTTGAAAAGTCCTAACTGTTTTGCTTGTCGCCTGTATTTTATAATTTTGAGCAACTTAGGTTCAGTCTAGAACCATTCTAAATAGAGTTCCCATTGCCTCCGGGACCATAGGTAAGGGACGGGTAGCGCACGCATAGTACACGGGTTAGAATCAACTAGAGCGCGTTAAGTAAGAACTCAAAGATAGTAATCGGGTATCATGAGATGATAGTTTGTGCCGCTGAATAATATGAGTAATACCCCTGTCTTGGGAAAGTTACGAAGTATTATTTATGTTACAAAGGGTGATCCTATAGGCTAAAATATTTAGGACCCTCCATCCTTATTAAATAGTGTCTTCGCTTTTCTTAGACTAATTCGCACAATTTAAGTTCGGGCGGGACCCCCCGTTGTGGACCTCGAGGGGTGTCTAACACCTTTCCCTCAAGGTAACTTGAGCCCTTACCCGATCTCTGGTGATGCAAACTGGTATAATTTGAGTTATTTGCTACAGGTGCCCTAATTCACCTTAATCCGCTAGGTGGCAACTCTAACAACCAATTCATTTTCCCTACTCTTTCAAAAGGAGTTGTCAAAATGTCGAAACCCGATTTCGCGAGAAAAAGGGGGAGCGACAACATGACGACTTTGCTGGGGATATCCTTAGGCTCTTACCATAACGAACTTGTTTTGTGAATTAGTCTTTTTCAATAAGCATGTCTTTATTATTCTGTTAATACTTGCACACCCCTTTCCCTTCCCACTCTATATGAATTTATTTGCCTTTCTTCATTCAATTACGCTCACTAAATTCCTTCTTTCCTATTTTATTGATTTTTACTATGGAAACTAACTCGTCTCCTTGTTTTCTTTCTTAATTTCCTTTACAAATATTAAATACCGCATTTTATCATTCTCATCGTGCAAATACTTGACAACGTGTTATTTTCTTTTGGCATAAACACATGCTCAACATCATGTTCCACTTGTGCGTAATTAATACCATAGCAACATTTGATGAGTGTCTGCGCTCTTCCTATATCACCCTTTTTAATTCGGAAAGGCTTATTTGCGGTAAAACTAGTCGATCAGCGGTGCAATCAACAGTTTCGCGCCTTTTCCCCTCAAGTTATCCGCTTGGGGGTACCTGTCACGCCCCAAGCCTAGGGAGAGACCATCACCTGGTGCCTCATCTATCCTTGCGTACCAACTTGCGACTAAGAGACTTTGATATGTATACTCATGCCATGGGCCGCATTACAAGATAATGTGCAACGCAAAATATAAAACTGCATGGAGACTAACGTTGACTAAATGTCAACATACAGCTGGGCCAGCAAGGCCGTCATAATTACTCCAACTGACAAGCTAATAAAATATAAGTACATGGCCTAGAAGCCCAACATACTGCACTAACCGACATGATATGTCTACAAGCCTCTACTGCTAGATGTACTGTGATCGGAACAGGGCCCGTACCTACCCATAACCTATCTACATATATGCACAAGATGTACATAAAACTTCTAGATCCGACAACTCCGAAGGACAGAGAGCTAACCGATAAAGCTGAACTCGGGAAAACACCTACTGAGGAGGTCTACTTGTTTGTCTGTCAGAACCTACACACATGAAATGCAGCGCCCCCAGAAAGGGACGTTAGTACAAAATAATGTACCGAGTATGTAAGGCAATGTACTGAAAGCTGAAATTGAACTGATAATATAATAACTGCAAGTAAAAGGAAGTCAAAGATAATCCGAAGATATGATTAACTGCTGATAGTAACTCAACTCTCTCAATATAGTAAGTAAAATAGTTGTCCGTATATTGACCAACTGGGCTCGCTCATAGGCGCTCGGCCACAGTATGCTGGGTATATAACTTACTATCTGGTCAGAGGTTGCTTAATAGGGGCCGGCCCACCGATTATAGCTCGATGGTGGTAAAAATATTGTAATACTGTATATATATATATAGACTTTACGCTCTCTTGACTAGAAGAAGACAATACTCAATTGAATATAAAGTCTTTCACTAAACTATAAAAACTGCATATGGCAGAGAGGACATTTAGCCACCCTTTGCATTATCCCGTGAAGCTTAATGCCTAACGCAAGGGGAAACATGAAAGGTTATTCAATTGGCTGTCTCTAATCATGTGAAAATTAATTAGTACAACCTATAACACTTTAAATGTAGAGTTGTTTTATTTTCCCTTTTTGGCCTGATTTTGGTTACAATTGTTAAATTAGTATAGCGAGACTAGGAAATGTACATAAATTTAGGAATATGAAATTCTCTTTATGCCTCGTTATCAAACTCGTATAGTTATGAGATCATGTCAAAATGAAGGAAGGGCTTAGCCTTAACATACCTGGAGTAGGGAAAATCTGTATGATGTCTTTGAAAAAGAGGTATACCGTACTTTCTTAGAATCACAAAATTTTACGTTGCTAAATTTTGTTGGAACGGTTGAAACTTGTAGGATCTGATCTTAATGTATTTGAGAATGAAAGGTTGAATAATTATAAGGATGGATCACATTCTGGTTGTAGTTTCTTTTGGTTAAAGACGTTATGTATGTTTTTTTGGTTGAAATCTTACTAATGATGGCTTATTTTGTTTAAAGAATGAAAGAAATCTTATAGTCTTTAGTCCATGAAATAATGGATTGAAAGAATGAAAGAAGCCTTATAGTCTTTAGTCCATGAAATGAATGTACATTAGTCCACCTTAACAAGAATGACGCTTAGTCATTTCCTTAGCTAGCTGCCACGTTATTTTTGGGTTGTGTAATCTTATAATTTATTTATTAATAAGGTAATATCCCGCAAATCGGTAATTAACCAATTACCCACATAATTAAAAATTGTCTCAAATTACTTAAATTTTACTTGTTTTTAATACACTTTATACATCATATTATCACGGTCATATGGTACCTTGTATGGTAGTAGTCTATAAGTATCAGGTATTATAACTTGTACCGTATTTTATCCCAAATCGACAACCTTCAACGAAACTCATTTTCTTTAATTTGTGTACCATTTATCCTTCATGGCCCTTACTTATTGCTTGTTATAAATAGCATAAATATGCTAATCTCAAGATAATCTCATCCCCGAATCTACGTCAATTAACTGAAGATGAAACTTTAACGTAAGAGAAACGCGAGATGTAGCAGTACCAGTCTAGACTTATATAGAAACCTTACTCTGATAATAACTGTACATGCATCATGATCAAACCTAGCCTGGGTTAATATGTTGTCCGCATAATAACCCTCTAAGAAAAACCTTGTCCAAAGTCCAACGGGATTTCCATCATCCCAACGGGCGCAACCATGATATGTGCATTGTTTGGAGAAATAAATGTCGATATGCTAATCACTAATGTATAAGTAGTCGAATCCGGAAGGGGGAAAGGGTCTAACTTTGTTTATTTTGCAGAAAATGAGGCACGAAGTCCCCAGGTTCAACATGGTCCGAATATACCATCGTTATTGCTAGATTGGTGGGAAAACCATTCGCCCACTTACAAAAATCATATAGGGTTCTCGGAAACTTACCCTCCTTATTAGACATCCAGCCAAATAACATGTTGATCGAGGCTGCTACTATGTTCTGGGACGGAGAAAGGGGTGTATTCCGTTTTGGCAATATAGAAATGACTCCTCTCTTGGAGGAAATATGAGGTTTCGCTGGATTACCCTGGGATAGTTAGTACCAGAAAATCGCACTCCCAGGGGGTTTGTGAAAATGATGGGTCTGAGAAAGAATGACGACTTGGCATGCCTGGAGAAGTCCTACATACCCTTTGACTTCCTCTATGAACGATATCGACACAGCAAATCTTATCATATCTTTCATGACGAATTATCCATCACTTCCCTGGGTTAGACTCATCGTAGGGTTTTCGTATTCATCGTCTGCTATCTGGGTATGATAGTGTTTCTAAGCCAAGGGGACAGGATTCACACCAGGTTGGCCATGGTAACCAAAGCTTTAATGGAAGGAATCGAGGGACAAACATATACTATTGTTCCAATGATTGTATCAGAAATATACCGGGCTCTGGATCATTGCAACAAAGGGTTCAAACATTTTGAGGGTTGTAACTTGCTGCTGCAAATTTGGTTGTTAGAACATCTTTAGAGAGGACAATACCGACAAGTTTCCGCGGAGACCATGGGATGATCACATAGCTTTCAGACATCCAAAAAGAATGACATTTATCCCATAGAGGACTGCACAACCAGAGAATGCTACAGAATGGGTACAATTTTTCAGCAATTTGACCGAGGACAAGGTTTATTGGATGTTCGAGTGGTTCCCTACTAGTGAATTCATCATCAGATCCAGGGATGTTCCGCATTTGGTGTTGATTGGGTTAAGGGGCATATATCCAAATGTTCCTATCAGGGTCATGAGGCAAGCTGGTAGGAAACAAGTCATACCGCGAGTCTCCAAAATGGGTCACTACAAAGCAGAATTTCAAGACGATGCCATCCCATACAAATGTGAAGCCCAGCACATGTGGCATTTGAAGATCATTGTGGAAAAGGATACCATCGAGCCAGATCGATACCACGCAGGTCATATGTACTTCTACCCATCATGGTTGGGCAATAGCATAGCGGGAATAGTCGAGCCAGGGGTCGGTCAAGGAAACAGGGTCATAAATGAAGCTTCTAAAGCACAGGTGAAGTATAAAAGGGTGCACAAAAGAGTCCTTGAGTCTGAGGCCAGGTATTTGGAACAACACAAGATTTACATGGAGTATATTAACGAATGGAGGGAAATGGCTATTAGAACAACGGAAAGGTTTGAATATCTAGAGCAGGGTCTGATGGAGTTAGAGGGAAAGATGAGGAAAAAAGTCATAGACTGCCAGAATGCAGTGGGTAACGAGGGAGTACACCTAGAAAGGGTGTATCTGCTGCTGGACATGCGCGACGTGGGGAATCTGATCGATGTAGCCAAGAGGGCCAAGCCTGGAGAAGGCCCCTCTGGGACCAAGTAGATTTGGATTATCTGTTTTAGAATCGTTTTGGATTTCGAATGTAATAAGGCAAATGCCATTAGTGACTCGATTATTTATTTTCGTTTTTAGGTTCGTCTTATTACATTAATGAAATGAGGCAATTATCGGCATTAAATTTCTTTAAATCTAGTTGTCGCTAGGCCTACCTCGGGCACAGCGAGGCCCAAAATTAAGACGCCAATTTACATGTTTGCAATACGTTTTTAAATACTTCAAATGCTTTTCAAAATCTTTACTGACTTGGTTACCTTTTGTTTATCTTTCCTTTTGATTATTCCCATCCCCTAAGGTTGGTTCGCACATACTGACATCGTCACCATATCACACCAGATCTAGAGGCCCTCCACCTCCCCCTCCTCCAAGTGATTCGAAAAGAAAGGGAATAGCTAAGATGGATGATATGAGTGGTGTCAAGAAAGAAGACTCTACACATGCTGAGAATGTGGAAACTTCAGACGGTCGGAGTACTCCGGCACAAAATGATTTGGTCCTACGGTTGGAACAGAAGATACTAGAATTGCAAGGGGAGCTTGAGCATGTCCGCAACATGGAAAACCTTTCCCTCACCTTAAATGTCCCAGACATTAAACAATAAAATGCTCAAAACGCAGTACCTCCTCAAAACACACAAAACCAACGCCCGCAAAATCCTCCTACACCCCACTAATACGCTACACCTCCTCAAAATCCTAATCCTCTACACATACCGACACCCCCTCAACACCAGCATCTCCCGACTCAATACTCGCAAACCACTTACCGTTCTCCTCAGAATACACCACAACCTATCCCCGATTCGCAAAATTCAACTTATGATCACCACTACACTCAAACCACCGGCATTCATTAAAATAATCCCATATACGTGGAAACCCTACCCCATTCCACTCAACAAACTTCATGCACACCAGAATCCACCGAGAAGGACCTGATCATTAAGAATATGGTAGAGGAGCTCATGAAGCTCGCAAGCCGAGTCTAGGGTGTTGAAGGAGGCAAAGGAATTGAAGGTCTGAATTATGAGTATCTATGCACTCAGCCAGACGTGGAACTGCCGGAGGGTTACAAATGTCATGCCCCAAAACCGAGGGACACGACCGGCACTCAACCGGAGGACCCCGGTCAAGCGGACCTGGAATTGCCTTTCCTATCCCACGCGTTACCCCATGATTTCAGTATACATTATTCATGTGAAATAGCCATTAGGCTTAAGCATAAACTTACAACTTGGATTCATTTCTACTTTTTATCATTACCAACATATTATACCAAATTCTTACAAAATACATACAACATTTACCAACGCGGATCACGATTCCGAACCGTACCGTTACTTACCCAAAATACATATGTACATTGCCAACATTGTATCTACGGAGCCTCTAAGAGTACAAGGGAGTTATACAATACTTGCCGGTAACAAGGCTCCGGCTATACCTTACACAAGTACCAAAGTAAGAATCTGGGAGGAAAGATGGCATGAGCCACACTGGGCCTCGAGAGAAGAGGGGCTCACCACAACCGCTGATAGGACGAGGAGGGAGGCACTACTGTCGGTATGCTGAAGTTCCTGCTATAGAACCACCTACAATCATCACAAGAATGTAGCGCCCACGGAAAAAAAGGGGCGTCCGTACATTTGAATTGTACTGGTATGCATGAACAAACTTTACTCAAAGTAAACTCAATAATGCGCAGGCAAGAGACAGACAGAGAGTCACACAATTACTGCACAAGACATAGAAAGACATACAATGGAAGTTCCACAATTTTTCACTTCATCAAAATCACAATTTCAATTTCCATCCTTGTCCCTCCTCACATCTCACCCTTATTTCTCATGTTGCGGCATGCAACCCGATCCTACCTGACAATTGTTGCAGCGCGCAACCCGATCCCACCTGTCAATTTTAATCACACCCTTATCACTTCTCACATATCACCCTTATCTCCCCTGTTGCGGCGTGCAACCCGATCCCACCTGACAATTACAGTCACACCAACGATGACAAATCACAGTTCAATCACAGAAAATTTCAGCAATAAGAATACAGCTTCTTTACACAGCCCTTAGCATATACATTCATACATCTTGGATTCATTATCCCTTTAGCACCGTTTTCATAACGTGGTAGTGTGGTGGTCAACTAAAGACAGACAAGTATTACACTTCACACATCAACATAATTCGGACAACCAGTTGCACATATTTATAACAATACACGTACCGTATGCTCGAACACCACAAGTGATTTTACAAAGATTAAAGTTAGCCATACATACCTGGAGTCGAGTTTCCCTTTTCAACTTTAACTCACAACCACCGAACCGACTAGTACCGTCAATCTAGTTCACAATTAGACATATTCAACTCAGAATTTGAAGTCATGCATGCAATTCGGACTCTCTCAAGCATTTTGTCAAGCACTATGTGAACCCATTAGATTTCCAACCCTATCTTTGTGAAGTTTTTCCCAACCCACTCCCTCTTACTAGATTAGCACCATTTTTTTAAACATGCATGGAAGGTCTTAGCTAATATTTCTAAGATTCATTCCAGGCCAACCCTTCCTTTGCTTAAAAATCAAAAAATTAATGAAAAGAAAGAAAAGGGGTTGGGAACCCTTACCTGCTAGAATGGGGAAGAAAGGGATTACTCGAATTGCCAGGCCTGAGAGACCTTGAAATTCACTTTGATGGAAGGATCACTTACTTTCTCAAGAACTCTCCTTTCCTTCTCTCTATTTGTTCAGAAAACTTGTTAAAATGAAAGGGGGCAGGGGTTAAATGAAACTGGGGTCGGGTATAAAAATTTAGAAAATTAAAAGACCGTGTCGAATATGCGGTCAGGAATGCGATCGCATTCCTGACATGCGGTCCGCATATTGGACCGCAGAATGGCCCCCAGGTGGGCTAAATTTTGAAAACATTCTGCCCGGGTATGCGACCACTATGTGGTCCGCATACTCATTATGCGATCGCATTATGCGTCGCATAACACCCCTTCAATTGGGAAGCGATCTTCCAGTGTATGCGACCACTATGCGGTCCGCATACACGTTATGTGATCGCATAGTGCGTCGCATAACCCCCCAATTTCTGGAAAAATTAAGTCCTTTCAAATCTGGGTTATTTTCACAAAATTTAAGGTCCGTTTTAAGAATTTCCCAGAGTTAACCACTCGGGGACTTATTCGGGCATTATTTTAAGCAAGAAATTTTACGAGTCTTTACATTCTCCCCCCACTTAAAAATCATTCGTCCTCGAATGAGGATTTTGGAAAAATCATTTTATGCAACTTCCCAATTTACACTAGCTCCAATATTTTCAGAAAACTTCGCAAGAGGTTCCCTTGTATATAGGCCTATCTACCTGTCAGAGAGCCCCCGAAACACATTTCCAAGCATCATTACACAAATTTAGTTATCCCTACAACAGGTATACCATTCCTCACCTCAAAACTTGCACATATTCAATTACCTTGACCAATGCATACGGCTCACCATTTAACATAAGACTCTATTAGTGGCATACAATTTGCACATAGTTTTGGGCCACTTCAGTGTACCCCATACAGTTCAATCACCTCAATAGATCATAGGCAGTTCACTTAGTTACCATTTACCAAACCACACTACTATTAATCACTTACTTAGCATATTTGTTTCACAAACTTTTTATTTGCTCTAAAGGTGGCACACCACCTAGTAAGCAACTTCGTGTACAGTTTTAGCACGCGTTGGAAAATTACAACAATAAGGCAATTAGGAGAGGAAGGAAAAACAGGGTGCCTTGGCACGAGTCCGAATACAACATCCAATTGCCTTGGAACCATGATTCGCACGATCACTACTACACTTGTTCAAACAGATGGGGGTATTTTTCTTTCATTTCTTTCTCTGTTTCCCACGTGGCCTCCTCGACTCGTTGACTCCGCCACAACACTTTAACAGAAGCAATCTCTTTGTTTCTCAACCTACGGACCTGCCTATCGAGAATGGCAACCGGAACTTCTTCGTACGACAATTCTTCACTAACCTCAATGGTCTCAACTGGCACGATGGCGGAAGGATCTCCAATTACCTTCTTCAACATAGACACGTGGAATACCGGGTGCACTAATGACAGCTCAGGGGGCAATTCCAGCCTATACGTGACCTGTCCTATCCGTTGAGCGACCCGATACGGCCCCACATACCTTGGGCTCAATTTACCCTTCTTTCCGAACCGCATGACTCCCTTCATGGGGGATACCTTCAAGAATACCCAATCATCTACTTGAAACTCTAAGTCTCTACGACGAATATCCGCATAGGATTTCTGATGACTCTCAGCAGTTTTCATCCTTTCCTGAATGACTCTAACTTTTTCCATAGCTTGGTGCACAAGATTTGGCCCTATCAATTCTGCCTCACCAACCTCAAACCATCCGATCGGAGATCTACATCTCCTCCCGTACAATGCCTCAAATGGGGCCATCTGAATACTAGCATGAAAGATGTTATTGTAAGTAAACTCTATAAGCGGCAAGTAATCATCACAGTTACCCTTGAAATCCAGAACACAAGACCGCAACATATCCTCAAGCGTCTGAATAGTCCGCTCTGCTTGTCCCTCCGTCTGTGGGTGGAAAGTTGTGCTGAGATTTACCTGAGTACCCAGACCATGCTGAAATTTCCTCCAAAAGTTAGCTGTGAACTAGGCCCTTCGATCCGAGATAATAGAAACTGGAGTGCCATGAAGCCTGACTATTTTCTTGATATACAACTGAGCGTACTGTTTTGCAGTATCGGTGGACTTGACTGGCAAGAAGTGAGCTGATTTCGTGAGTCGGTCCACTATTACCCAAATCGAGTCGAACTTGCGCTGAGTGCGAGGTAACCCTACCACGAAATCCATGTTGATCATCTCCCATTTCCACGTCGGTATTTCCATAAGTTGAGTTAACCCACCGGGCCTCTGATGCTCGGCCTTCACCTGTTGACAATTCGAACATTTGGATACATGGCCCGCCACGTCCCTCTTCATACCGCCCCACCAATAAACTTCCCGGAGATCATGATACATTTTCGTAGAACCTGGGTGCACCGAATACCGGGAGCTATGAGCCTCCGCCATTACCCTTCCCCGAAGATTATCTACATCGGGAACACATAGCCTACCCTGACATCGCAACACTCCGTCATTGCTGCCGAGCGAAAATGCCGAGACCTTGCCATTCAGAACATCCTCCTTCAACTGTGCCAACGTTGGATCATCAAACTAATTCTCCTTGACTTCCGCTACAAGTGACGATTCTGCCCCATTATGCACCATAATTTCCTCCTCGCCTGAGTCGAGAGACAAACCCCCAAACTGGCCAATTGATAAACCTCCCGAGCCAAGGGCCTCTAATCCGCTTCCAAATGAGCCAAACTACCCATAGATTTCTGACTGAGAGCATCGGCCACCACATTCGCCTTTGCTGGATGGTACAAGATGTTCATATCATAATCCATAAGCAATTCTAACCACCTCCGCTGCCTCAGATTTATTTCCTTCTGCTAGAATAAATACTGAAGGCTCTTATGGTCTGAGAACACATCCACGTGGACTCCATAAAGATAATGCCGCCAAATATTTAATGCAAACACCACAGCTGCGAGTTCCAAATCATGCGTCGGATAATTCCTCTCGTGATTCTTGAGTTTCCTCGAAGCGTACGCTATGACCTTCCCACGTTGCATCAACACACACCCCAAGCCAACCCTTGAAGCATCAAAATAGATCACAAATCCCTCTGAACCTTCTGGCAATGTTAACACCGGTGCCGAAGTCAATCTCGACTTCAATTCTTGAAAACTCTTTTCACAAGCATCGGACCACTGAAACTTAACTACTTTCTGCGTCAATTTAGTCAATGGGGAGGCGAGGGTGGAGAATCCCTCCACAAACCTCCGATAATACCCAGCTAGTCCCAAGAAACTGCGAACCTCCGTCGGGGTCGTTGGTCTAGGCCAATCTTTCACTGCTGCGATCTTCTGGGGATCAACCTGAATCCCTTCTCTGGAAACAACATGACCTAAGAACGCGACTGATTCCAGCCAAAACTCACATTTCGAAAATTTAGCATATAGGTGGTGATGACGAAGAGTCTGCAGGACTGCTCTAAGGTGATTAGCATGATCTTCCCGACTCCGCGAGTAGACAAGGATGTCATCAATAAAAACAATCACGAAGGAGTCTAGCAACGGTTTAAAAATCCGATTCATAAGATCCATAAAAGCTGCTGGAGCATTGGTTAGCCCAAAGGACATTACCAGAAATTCAAAATGACCATAACGAGTCCTGAAGGAGGTCTTATGAATATCCTGCTCCCTGATCTTCAACTGATGATACCCAGACCGTAAATCAATTTTGGAGAAGAACCTCGCACCTTGCAATTGATCAAACAAATCATCTATTCGAGGTAATGGATACTTGTGTTTGATAGTGACCTTATTGAGCTGCCGACAGTCGATACACATACGGAACGAACCATCCTTCTTTCTAACAAAAAGAACCGGAGCACCCCACGGCGACACACTCGGCCGAATGAACCCCTTATCTAATAAATCCTTCAACTGCTCCTTTAACTCCCTTAATTCTGCTGGCGCCATTCTGTATGGTGGGATAGATATTGGTTGTGTATCTGGTAGTACATCAATCCCGAAATCAACCTCTCTATCTGGTGGAACCCCTGGAAGCTCGTTCGGAAATACTTTAAGAAACTCATTCACAACTGGCACGGACTCGGGGGCCGACACTTCTGAAGCGGTGTCTGCGACCCGGACCAAATGATAGATACACCCTTTCTTAATCATCTTCGAGGCCTTAAGGCAGGAGATGAATCTACCTTTAGGCACCACACTATTCCCCTTCCACTTAATAACCGGATCATTAGGAAACTCGAGTCTCATGACTCTCGTTCGGTAGTCGAGCTTGGCAAAACACGAACAAAGCCAGTCCATTCCCATAATAATATAAAAATATATCATCTCCAGCTCAATAAGATCGGCCGTGGTAATGCGACCACATACCGTGACAACACAATTCTTATAGACTCGCGCTGCTGTGATAGAATCACAAACCGGAGTTGATACAAAGAACGGCTCATGAAGTCGCTCGTGTTTTATCCCAAAACTTGAAGCAATAAACGGGGTAACATAGGACAAGGAGGATCCCGGATCAATAAGAGCATAGTAATCAAGTGCTTGAACATGCAGAATACCTGTGACAACATCTGGAGAAGCCTCCGCATTCTGGCGACCACTCAAAGCATAAAATTGGCTGGGTCCGCCTCTACTACGATCCCCACCCCTAATTACACCACGCCCTGCTGGAGCTGGAGGACGCACTAAAGATGTGGCGGCTAAAGAACCGGATGACTGGGCAAACCCCCTACCCATGCCCTGGCTGGGCGCACGGTAGTCTCGCTGAAGATGACCCCTTACCCCACACCTGAAGCATAACGGGCGATTCAGATAACAGGCCTCAGTATGGAACCCTCCGCACTGAGGGCACAAAGCCCTCCCCTGCTGCTGGAACCTTCCTCCAGAACAACCTTATTGATGGGGTCTCCTGCTGTCGGATCCTGATCTCCAATGACTATTCAGTTGATGACGGTGTACGGATGGCGGTGCACTTGCTGAAGACTGAGCATAAAACTGGGATGGCCCTGTTGTCCCCCTCCCCTGAATTGGTCTCCCCACTGAAACTGCGCTCCCTGAATGACCCACCGACCGGGCTCTGCTGCTACTCTCTGTGTCTGCCCGTATCTTCAGCTTCCTAGCCTCCGTAGCGTGGGCAAACCCCACAATCTTCCCATAATTCATGTCCGAGTCCAAAGGACTGAGACCCTGAACAAATCGTCGAACTCGGGCATCCATGGTCGACACTAACTGGGGAGCATACTTGGACAATCTCACGAACTCCATGTGGTACTCCCAAACACTCATACTGCCCTGCTTGAGGACCTCAGACTCAGTAGCACGGGCTGCCACAGTCTCGGCAGGCAAAAAGTGATCCATGAACGCGTCCACAAACTCGCTCCATCTAGCCGGAGGACTTCCCTCTCCACGGGAACCCTCCCACATCTCAAACCAGGAATATGCTGCTCCTCTCAGCCTGTACGAAGCTAACTCAACCCCCTCTATCCCTGTAGCCTTCATCACCCGAAGGTTCTTGCACATCTCATCAAGAAAATCCTGTGGATCGGCCTCTGGATCCATACCTGAGAACTCTGGAGGGACCAACTGCAGAAACTGGTTGACTCTGGAGCCGGCGGAATATCCTTGTCCGCTGGAGGACGCAGGGGTAGCATGAGATCTTTGGGCCTGGGCGGCCACCAATTGAGTTAACATATGGATAGCTCCTCTGAGGTCCCCCTCGGACGTACCGGGACCGGAAGCTGGGACCGTAGAGGGATCAGGAATGTCGGCGGGAGGGGTTGCAGCACCCTCCGCCGCCGCAGGAACAGGAATGCTTTGATCCGGATTAGAAGGGTCCGGCAAATTCAAGGCCGGGGAGTCACTCTCACCCGCACTACCAGGTACATGATTCACAGTCCCACTTGGGGTGGCATTGGCCTCAAGGCCGAGTCGAGCTCTCTTCTTTGGTGCCATTGCTGGAAAAGAAAAAAAAATCGGAACAAAGCATGAATTAGGCAAGGACATTTTCACTCTCCACTTCACCGCACGATATAGAATAACAATGAAAAGAGTAATTTCCTAAATGTCCGTGTAGCCCCCTTATAATCAATGTGGTCGACAACACACCGATAAGAAGAGCTCTACTAGACACGGCTCTGAGACATCCTAGGACTCTTTTGAAACCTTAGGCTCTAATACCAAGTTTTTCACGCCCTAAAACCGAGGGACACGACCGGCACTCAACCGGAGGACCCCGGTCAAGCGGACCTGGAATTACCTTTCCTATCCCGCGCGTTACCCCATGATTTCAGTATACATTATTCATGTGAAATAGCCATTTAGGCTTAAGCATAAACTTACAACTTGGATTCATTTCTACTTATTATCATTACCAACATATTATACCAAATGCTTACAAAATACATACAATATTTACCAACGTGGATCATGATTCCGAACCGTACCGTTACTTACCCAAAATACATATGTACATTACCCACATTGTGTCTACGGAGCCTCTAAGAGTACAAGGGAGTTATACAATACTTGCCGGTAACAAGGCTCCGGCTATACCTTACACAAGTACCAAAGTAAGAATCCGGGAGGAAAGATGGCATGAACCACACTGGGCCCCGAGAGAAGAGGGGCTCACCAAAACCGCTGATAGGACGAGGAGGAGGCACTACTGTCGGTGTGCTGAAGTACCTGCTATAGAACCACCTACAATCATCACAAGAATGTAGCGCCCCCGGCAAAAGGGGCGTCAGTACATTTGAATTGTACTGGTATGCATGAACAAACTTTACTCAAAGTAAACTCAATAATGCGCAGGCAAGAGACAGACAGAGAGTCACACAATTACTGCACAAGACATAGAAAGACATACAATGGAAGTTCCACAATTTTTCACTTCATCAAAATCACAATTTCAATTTCCATCCTTGTCCCTCCTCACATCTCACCCGTATTTCTCCTGTTGCGGCGCGCAACCCAATCCCACCTGACAATTTCAATCACACCCTTATCACTTCTCACATATCACCCTTATCTCCCCTGTTGCGGCGCACAACCCGATCCCACCTGACAATTACAGGCACACCAACGATGACAAATCACAGTTCAATCACAGAAAATTTCAGCAATAAGAATACAGCTTCTTTACACAGCCCTTAGCATATACATTCATACATCTTGGATTCATTATCCCTTTAGCGCCGTTTTCATAAAGTGGTAGTGTGGTGGTCTACTAAAGACAGACAAGTATTACACTTCACACATCAACATAATTCGGACAACCAGTTGCACATATTTATAACAATACACGTACCGTATGCTCGAACACCACAAGTGATTTTACAAAGATTAAAGTTAGCCATACATACCTGGAGTCGAGTTTCCCTTTTCAACCTTAACCCACAACCACTGAACCGACTAGTACCGTCAATCTAGTTCACAATTAGACATATTCAGCTCAGAATTTGAAGTCATGCATGCAATTCGGACTCTCTCAAGCATTTTGGCAAGAACTATGTGAACCCATTAGATTTCCAACCCTATCTTTGTGAAGTTTTCCCCAACCCACTCC
>ML280088.1:28235-61120 GCA_005239495.1 Nicotiana undulata | reverse complement strand
CAAGCACTATGTGAACCCATTAGATTTCCAACCCTATCTTTGTGAAGTTTTCCCCAACCCACTCCATCTTACTAGATTAGCACCATTTTTTTAAACATGCATGCAAGGTCTTAGCTAATATTTGTAAGATTCATTCCAGGCCAACCCTTCCTTTGTTTAATAATCAGAAAATTAATGAAAAGAAAGAAAAGGGGTTGGGAACCCTTACCTGCTAGAATGGGGAAGAAAGGGATTACTCGAATTGCCAGGCCTGAGAGACCTTGAAATTCACTTTGATGGAAGGATCACTTACTTTCTCAAGAACTCTCCTTTCCTTCTCTCTATTTGTTCAGAAAACTTGTTAAAATGAAAGGGGGCAGGGGTTAAATGAAACTGGGGTCGGGTATAAAAATTTAGAAAATTAAAAGACCGTGTCGAATATGCGGTCAGGAATGCGATCGCATTCCTGACATGCGGTCCGCATATTGGACCGCAGAATGGCCCCCAGGTGGGCCAAATTTTGAAAACATTCTTCCCGGGTATGCGACCACTATGCGGTACGCATACTCATTATGCGATCGCATTATGCGTCGCATACCCGTTATGCGATCGCATTATGCGTCGCAGAACACCCCTTCAATTGGGCAGCGATCTGCCCGTGTATGCGACCACTATGCTGTCTGCATACACGTTATGCGATCGCATAGTGCGTCGCATAACCCCCAATTTCTGGAAAAATTAAGTTCTGTCAAAATCCGGGGTATTTTTACAAAAATTAAGGTCCGTTTTAAGAATTTCCTAGAGTTAACCACTCGGGGACTTATTTGGGCATTATTTTAAGCAAGAAATTTTACGGGTCTTTACAACAAACCTCCTAAGTTCGAGATGTCCGACGAAACAAGTGACCCGAAGGTACATTTGAGAACATAATGTGACAAGCTCGTGGGGGTTGGGAAGGATGAAAGGATTCGCATGAAGTTGTTCAATAGAAGTCTCACTGGAGACTCCCTATCTTCGTACATAAGTCAAAATCTCAAGAAGTGGGTTAATTGGGTAAGCATGGCATCGGACTTCATGGATAGATTCAAGTTCAATATAGAAAATGCACCGGATATCTTCTACAAATAGAACCTCAAGAAGAAACCGGCGCAGACTTTTCGCAAGTATGCTACTCGATGACGGTCAGAAGCTGCAAAGGTCAGACCGGCACTAGAAGAAGAGCAGATGAACAAATTTTTTGTCAGGGCCCAGGACCCACAATACTATGAGAGGTTAATGGTCATCGAGAATCACATGTTTCTCCAACATCATCAAACTCGGAGAAAGGATTGAAGAAGGGATTACAAGCGAAATGGTAACAAAGTTTGAGGTGTTGCAGGCCACGAATAAAACATTACAACCAGGAGGAATATCAAAGAATAAAGAGATAGGGGCAGTGATGGTAGCCCAAGTTCCAAAATCTCCACTCACATACCACACCTATAACACCCAGCCAGCCTATTATCATTCACCTCCAGCTCGTCAAAACTATCAAAAACCTAGACCCAATTTTGATCGCAAACCACCTAGACAATACACCTTTATTCCTGAACCCATCGACCAACTATATGCGAGACTAAAGGTTGCCGGATATGTCACCCCTATTTCTGATGTGGCCATGGAAAACTCCTCCCAATGGGTCAACCCAAATAAAACATGTGCATACCATTCCAACATGAAAGGACATACTATTGAATAATTCTGCACTCCGAAAGACAAGTTTAGACGCTGATTGATACAAAAGTCATACAGGCAAAGGAAGACGCACCCAATGTCCGCAACAATCCCCTCCCATTCCATAGGGGTGAAGGAGTAAATATGATATAAACTAATGAAGAATGGGATACCGAATGGTCAATTGTTTTTATTCAGGAAGGTGACGACCCTAAGAAACCTGCAGTCACACTCACTCTTTTTGTGATACAGATACAACCACCAATCTAAGTTGAGGTAGCCGCATCAGCTCTGTTTGAAATCGAAGTGACAGCAGCTGCAACTACACCTACTCTATTTGAAGTAGAAGTAACCACACCATTCATTGTGACGGTGGAATTCACACCGCCCTTCAATTACAATGTCGTATCTTGGGATTATATTGTCGGAGCTAGAAGAAAAAGGAAAGAAAAAATGGACGAGTCTGGTGCTGCACAAAGGATGACCAGAACTGGAAGAATCTATACACATGAAAATTTGGGAGGAATAAGTAATTGAAACTGGTCCAGATGATCTCTGGATGAAGGTACAAGCAAAAGAATACTTTGTTGTTGATCCTCTGAACAAAACTCCCGCCCACATATCCATTATGTCACTGCTAAATAAATTCTAAGGCGCATAGGAATGCTCTGATGAATGTATTGAATGAAGCATACGTGCCCAACGTTATCACCAGTGGAGAAATGGCCAACATGGTGGAGCAAGTACTGGAGAACCACAATATCACCTTTCACGAAGACGAGTTGCAACCTGAGGGATTGAGCCAAAATAGGGCACTACACATCACAGTACAATGCGAGGATAAGTTTATTGCCAGGTTGTTGATAGATGGGGGGTCCAGCCTCAACATCTGTCCGCTGACAACTATGAAAAGGCTGGGCAAGGGTTTGCATGAAATATGAGCAGGAACTATGAATGTGAAGGCGTTCGATGGATCGCAAAGAACCACGATTGGGGAAACCAATTTATGTTTGCAGATGGGTCCTACTTGGTTCGATGTCGAATTTTAGGTGCTAGACATATCTGCCTCCTACAATCTGCTGTTGGGGCGACCTTGGATAGATGCCGCTGGGGCTGTTGTACCAACGTTGCACCAAGGTGTGAAATTTGAATGGAATCACCAGGAGGTAGTCATTCATGGAGATAGGAGAAATCCCATTTGCACCAATCAAATCGTTCCGGTCGTAGAGAACATAAGGAAGTTGGGCAGAGAAACTTATCAGCGCATCGAATGCGTCAATACAATTGAGAAATATAAATGGTGGAGCAGTAAAATAGAGAGCATACTGGCATGGTCTGGGTATGAACCCGACAAAGGGCTTGGGAAGAAACTCCAAGGCATTACCAAGCCAGTACAACTTAAACGTCATGGTAAAACTTTTTAGCTTGGGTATCCGTATATATGGAAAGAATATGACAATTGGTCGCTACCATGGCGTGATCCCTATTACCTTCTTGAGAAGCCAGTGCCGCATTTGAGTCAGACCTTTCATCGAGCCGATACAATATGGGGATCCGAAGAAGAACTTTAGCTGGGCTAAGGAATCTGTTCTTAGAAGACAAAGATATGGATTGTAATGTGATAGTTGAGGAGGAGGAGGAAGAAGGCCTTGTCATTCAGACGGTGGAGAGGGGAGCATTTCTCAAAAACTGGACCGCCCGACCATCAACGGCCCAACGAGTCCCGGGGTAGCATGTTGCTAGCATCATTTATCTTTGGAAACAATTCTTCTTGAGCACTTTGTTTTAAAGAAAAAAAATATTTTTCAGTATTTCATATCGAAAAACATTGTTTGAGTTATGTAAAATAGCTTTGTTTGACATTTTAATATTTACCAATGGATTGATGTTTTATTATTACCATATTTCATATCTTTCTCTCTACAGCATTATGATTTCTTATGTTGATGAACCAATGACTATGACATGTAATGAGACAACGCAACATAAGGACAATGACCCGGAAGAGATAGAAGAAGAAGATGTGATACCTGAGGAAATTATCATAGAAGTTGAGAATTTTGAGAATAAGCCCAAGTCCAACCTAGACGAAACCGAGATAGTCAATTTTGGAGATTCCAAAACCATCAAAGAAACTCGCATAAGCATCCACTTGTCACCGTCAGGGAAGGAAGAATACACTCGTTTCCTGAAAGTATATGAGGATATTTTTGCATGGTCATACGATGATATGACAGGGTTGAGCACATCCATAGTGGCTCACAAGCTACTACCAATCCAATGTGTCCGCCAGTGAAACAGAAACTCAGAAAGTTCAAACCAGACATGAGCCTAAAAATAAAGGAGGAAGTCACTATGCATATCAAAGCCAAAGTCCTCATGGTAGTTGAATACCCAACCTGGTTAGCCAAAATTATACCGATTCCAAAGAAAGATGGAAAAGTCAGGGTGTGTGTTGATTATCGGGATTTAGAGCAAGTCCCAAGGAAGATTTCCCGCTGCCAAACATACACATACTGATTGATAACTGCTCCAAGCATGAGCTACAATCCTTTGAGGATTGCTTTGCGGGTTATCATCAAATATGGATGGACGAAGAAGACGCAGAAAAGACAGCCTTCATTATACCATGGGGAGTATATTGCTATAAGATGATGTTGTTCGGTCTGAAGAATGCTGGGGACACATACATGAGGGCCATGACGACCATCTTCCATGATATGATACATAAGGAAATAGAGGTATATGTTTACGGCATCATCATCAAATCAAAGAAAGCCACATATCACATAGCGGACTTGAGAAAGTTCTTTGACCGGCTACGGAAGCACAATCTAAAGCTGAACCCCGCGAAATGTGCATTCGGGGTTCCTGCGGAAAGTTATTGGGATTCATTGTCATCCGCCGAGGAATCGAGTTGGACCCGTCAAAGGTTAAAGTTATCCAAGAATTACCACCACCAAAGAACAAGAAGGACATGATGAGTTTCTTGGGATGCCTCAATTACATCAGTCGCTTCATAGCACAGTCCACAGTCATATGTGAACCAATTTTCAAAATGCTGAAGAATGATGCGGCAACCAGTTTGACCAAGGATTGTCAGATGTCTTTTGACAAAATCAAGGAATACATGTCCACGCCATCAGTCCTAGTCTCTCTAGAGCCTGGTAGGCCACTGCTAATCTACCTATCTGTATTAGATGGGGCTTTCGGTTGTGTTTTGGGACAACATGACGAGACGGGGAGAAAGGATCAAGCTATATATTACTTGAGTAAGAAGTTCACACCTTATGAAGCATGATACTCTCTGCTGGAATGCACTTGTTGTGCTGTGACATGGATAGCTCAGAAATTGAGGCACTACTTCTGTGCCTATACCACATACCTCATATCAAGGATAGATCCTCTGAAGTACATCTTTCAGAAGCCTATTCCTATAGGGAAGCTGGCCAAGTTGCAAATATTGTTGAGTGAGTTTGATATCATTTATATAACTCAGAAGACAGTCAAAGGACAAGCATTGGCAGATCATCTTGCTGAAATCCTGTGGGAGGAGAATACGAACCACTAAGAACGTATTTTCCTGACGAAGAAGTGTCATTCGTAGGAGAGGACATTGCCGAAGCTTACGACGGTTAGAGAATGCTTTTCGAATGAGCCGCAAATTTCAAGGGAGTCGGTATCGGAGTCGTCTTGGTATCAGAAAAAGGTCAGCACTACCCGGTGTCCGCAAAACTCAGATTTCCGTACACCAACAATATGGTGGAATATGAAGCATGCATATTAGGGCTCAATTTGGCCGTCGACATGAATGTTCAGGAACTACTGGTAATCGGTGACTCAGACTTGCTAGTGCACCAGGTACAAGGAGAGTGGGCTACCAAGAATACACAAATACTACCGTATCTACATCACATACAAAAGATGATGAAGCGGTTCACAAAGATAGAGATCTGGCATGTCCCCAGGATCCAGAATGAATTTGTAGACGCATTGGCCACCCTGTCGTCCATGATACAACATCCAGAAAAGAATTTCATCTATCCCATTCTTGTAAGAATCCATTACCAGTTGGCATACTGTGCCCATGTTGAAAAAGAAACGGATGGAAATCCATGGTTCCACGATATCAAGGAATATTTGGCAAAAGGAGAATACCCAGAACTAGCAAACCATGTTCAGAAGCGAACACTTCAAAGATTTTCCAACCATTTCTTCCAAAGCGGAGGAATTCTATATAGAAGAACTCCTGATCTAGGACTGTTATGATGTGTTGACGCCAAGAGGCTTCCAAAGTGCTTGAAGAAATACATGTCGGAACCTGCGACCCACATATGAATGTCTTGTCCTAGCCAAGAATATACTCAGGGTTGGATACTTTTGGATGACTATGGAAACATATTGCATACGGTATGTCCACAAATGCCACCCTTGCCAGATACATGCAGATATGATAGGGGTACCACCAAACGAACTCAATGCAACAAGTGCACCTTGGCCTTTTGATGCCTGGGGAATGGATGTTATTGGTACAATCAAACCCACTGCCTCGAATGGGCACAGGTGCATTTTAGTGGCCATCGATTACTTCACTAAGTGGGTTGAAGCTGCGTTCTACAAAGCGGTAACCAAGAAAGTCGTCACAGATTTTGTTAGGGATCGTATTGTTTGTCGATTCGGGGTTCCAAAGTCCATCATCCTGACAATGCCGCCAATCTTAACAGTGATCTGATGAAAGCCATGTGTGAAACTTTTAAAATCAAGCACAAAAACTCTATATCATACATGCCTCAAATGAACAAAGTCGTGGAGGCGGCAAACAAGAACATCAAGAAGATATTAAGGAAAATGGTAGAGAATCTCAAACAATGGCATGAGAAATTACCATTTGCCTTCTTGGGATAATGTACCACAGTCTGCACATCAACCGGGGAAACTCCCTATTTGCTGGTTTATGGTACCGAAGTTTTCATCCACGCCGAGGTAGAAATTCCTTCTTTGAGGATCATACAAGAAGCCAAACTTAGTTATGCATGATGGATAAGGAGCCACTATGAGAAATTAGCCCTCATACATGGAAAAAGGATGAATGCAGTGTGCCATGGTCAGCTTTATCAGAATAGAATGTTTAGAGCTTTCAACAAAAGGGTCAAACCAAGACAATTCACATTGGGGCAGCTAGTGTTGAAACGGATCTTTCCAGATCAAGATGAAGCCAAAGAGAAATTTTCACCCAAATGACAAGGTCTTTACATGGTTCACAGATTATTGACAGGAGGAGTACTCATACTCGCAGAAATGGATGGAGATATTTGGCCAAAGCGTATCAATTCAGATGCAGTCAAAAGATACTATGTGTAAACTATTTACGTCTCTTCATATGATGTAATTTAACTACGCTTGACCTGATTCCCATTTAAGAGGGAATACGTAGGCATCCCTGTGGGTTCGGTCGCAATTCAATAAAATTTCCATTTTTCCCCATAATCAGAAACTGGGGCAGAATTTGGAGGAGGACCCTCAAAATCACGAAGCAAGTTCAGCCAACAGCGTTACGTACAGAATATCAAGAAGGCCATTTAGATAACTGGGGCAGAATTTTGAGGAGGACCCTCAAAGTTCTACGGCAAAGAAGGTCGCAGTGCCTCTAATAATGTCACAGTTACTGGTTCATCTAACTGATTTCTTAATTTGCATATTACTATGTCTTTGAAAACCATACATGCATACTTTTGAAAAGAAGCTTTACTTTTTAGCCAAATGCTACCCATGGTAACTTGAACAGGATCCTCGAGCAGAGTGGAGCAGAGCAAGCAGACAAAGGCACAAATCAACCTCCCCCGCGAAACTCACAAATTTTCTTTGGATGCAGGAATAGGTCATCGCCAGAAGCATCATCACAACAACCAAATTGCCATGCATAAATATATTTCCAGCTAAGAATACTTCACTCTTACTCTTACATTTGCATGAGGCTAAGACCTGCCTCCCTATTTGCATAAGGCTAAGCATTGCCTTCTCTTTGCATGAGACTAAGCTCTGTCTCAATTCTTGCATGAGGCTAAGCCCTGCCTCCCTATTTGCATAAGGCTAAGCATTGCCTTCTCTTTGCATGAGACTAAGCTCTGTCTCAATTCTTGCATGAGGCTAAGCCCTGCCTCCCTATTTGCATAAGGCTAAGAATTGGCTTCTCTTTGCATGAGACTAAGCCTTATCTCAATTCTTGCATGAGGCTAAGCCCTGCTTCCCCGCTTGTATAAAGTCTAAGCATTGCCTTCTCTTTGCATGAGACTAAGGCATGTCTCAATTGCTGCACAAGGCTAAGCCCCTGCCTCCCCATTTGCATAAGGCTAAGCATTGCCTTCTCTTTGCGTGAGACTAAGCCCTGTCTCAATTCTTGCATGAGGCTAAGCCCTGCCTCTCCATTTGCATAAGGCTAAGCACTGCCTTCTCATGAGCTAAGAACTGTCTCCCCTTGCATAATTGTTGCTCTATTCTAAACCTTGCATTATCCTCTTCTCTCTGGGCTAAGCTCTGCCCCCAAACTCTACACAAGACTAAGTTTTGTCTTATTATTACCTCTAGCATCATGTCTCTGCACCTCATAGGCTGAAATATCGCAATTTGTCCGAAGGCAACATCCTCATAGCCGGAAGACATCATGCCATTGACTGAGAATCTCTTAAGCTTGCATATCATTATTCAAAGGAATCATGGTCTGGAGGAACCATCTTCACAGCCCGAGAACAAAATTTCATGGCATGCAAATAATTTACCGTACAATTCATTGCCCGATACATCATGGTATGAGGAAGTCATCCTCACCGTCCAAAGATAGTCTTCATGGTCCAAAGGGAATTTGCATCATGTCTAAGTTTATGCAATAATCTATACATACTTGCATGCAAACATATTTTTTGAGTTTGCAGGTAGTCTCAGGAGAAACTGTTCTCCTAACAGGAGCAATCTTTGCCCCGATTTCCATCCAACGTTCATATCCTTCAAACTATTTTAAACGTAACCGATCATCATCCGTTACCAATCCCACTTACCCATAACCGTTTCAAACCCCAACTAATCCTATTTGGAACATCTTGTCCGTTCTTACAACAACTTCATTGGATTACTCCACCGTTGGATCTAGAACTACACATGGCCTGATTCCTATAAAACCAGGGATATGTAGGCAGCTCAGAAGCCAGAGTGCGGCCTATATCTTTCAAATCACCCTATTCGGTCAATATCGGTCATCATTTCTTTACCCGACAACTCTTTCATCCTTCCCGGGTAAAGAGGGGCAGCTGTTGATACCCAATTTTCCACTCATATATTTCAAATATACATATATACTTTCAATATAGTGCATAAGAATCATCAAGTATTTTTCCCAATTTTTCCATAATTTTTAAAGATTTTTCAAATCAATTTATTCCTATATTTTATCAAATAAATAATCATTAATTGCATCACAAATATTTTTATGATGATTTTATCATCTAATTTCATCATTGATATCCATATTAAGCTTTTAATATTTTTGGTGCATTTATTATAATTACATTTGCATTATTAGGCTGAAAATTCCATATTTTGCAACAATAGCCCTTATATAATGGTTGTTATTTTATTTACACCCAAAAAAAACTTCTTATGATTTTATAGTGATAAATAATTGTTTTTAATCATTCTTATGCACAAATAATATTTTTCACTATTTTATTTATCATTTTTACATATTACTTTATTAATTAAATTGGGTATTTAACTAATAGCCCCTAAATTGAATAATTCCGGACCTAAACTACCAACCCCATTAGCCGATTTACCAAAACACCTACCTAGTGCCTGGCCCAACCCCTCAAATCCCAATCTAAACGACCCATGTAATAACCCGGTCGATAACCCGTTCCATATATCTGGCCCAACCCCTTTAAATTATAGCCGTTGATCTCTGAGAACAACGCCTAATACTTCTTCCTTCCTTTTAATTAACGTACCCACCCCAAACCCTAGGGATCATCATCCCAGCCCCGCCGCCCTTGAGCTCTCTCAAACCCTAGTGTCGCTCGCTAATTTTTCTCGTAAATCCCACCTAATATGCGGTTCCATGGCCGATTGTTACCATATATGCCCTCTCCCCTGTACTGGTCCTTCTCTAAGATCCCACCTAAAATCTGATTTTATCTGATTCAGCATGCTATGGTTTCTTTATTTATGTTAGACTTTATAATATTTCCTTGTTTGCTTGTTTGATTCCTGCTACACTATTGAAACCCCTTCCCATTTCCTCTTTAAAAGACCGCAATAGTTATACTCTCACTAAGAAATTAAGGCTTGGTTCTATATTCTCTCTGTTCTCTTGTTTACTTCTAGTCTTGGACGGCTGAAAGACAAGGCCAAATATTCTGGACTCTCGTCTTTTGTGGTATTATTCTGGTTTTCTTGCTTAACTAGTGAGTGACTATCCCTTGTCATTTTATTTATGTTTTCATAATCTGTGTATTCGATTCAGTATGTTTAAAGTTTATTCTGGGCATGATTCTACCACTTTTATGTTTATATGATTTCCTTTAGTCCTATAATGGGTGTTGTTAGTTCTGAGATTGGTTATTTTTCAATAATATGAATCTTCTTAGAGGTTCACTTAATGGTTTTAACTTGTTTCATGTATGTTGTTTTGCTAGTAGTGAACTTGTCCTAAACTTAGCATCTTTAGGATAATACTAGTATGTTCATCAGCTAATCAGTCCAGAATCTTTTACAAACTTATATTGTTATGTCAGGGCAGTATTAATCCCCTCTTCTATCATTCATGTAATTTTATAACTTATCTTCTAATGTGTCTTGCATCCATTTGGAAGCATGTGATTATATGACTGTTTGCTTTAATACATTGTCTAAATGTTTGCTATGATTGAACAAACGTTGTCCTGAAATGCTAGCATATATACTTAGCTTAATTAGGCTTTTCATATTTTGACTTATTAAAACTGTGTACTTGATCATGAACAACTTTGCAAATCTTGCCAATTTGTCTTCCTAGTGCAGTTCTGCCTACGTATTCTAAACTCTCTTATGATGGCTTTTCTAAACTCAAACCTGTTTTAAAATATGTCCTTTACCATTGTCTCTTTTTGTATACTGCTACCTCAAATTCCTAGGTCCTTAGGTTCTATCTTTAACCCCATCAGTGTGAGCACTGCTCGGGGTCCATGTGAGACCCTTGTGAACTCTTACACACTGGGTTTGGTTCCCAATCTCCTTTGAACTATTTCTGAGCATTTGGTTCTCCAGTGTCAGAATTGCCTAGGGTCCTTGAAGCCCTTGGGAATTTTGACACACTAGAGGTTTGGGTTCTATGCGTGATGTGGGTGAATCACTTACCATTGACTGTTATGTACCTGTGAAATGAGCCTTGGAGTTTGTGATGACCCAAAAAGGGGTCATCTTATGTGAATCTAATTTTGACTGTGTTTCGAGGCCCCGAAAGCCTCCGTTGATCTGACCTCTATGTGTGTGCGCAGCCCCGGCACGTAGCAGGGAAGCCTTTATGTGAAAAATTGATTAAGAATTGCATTTATGATAATTAATTGAATAAAGTTTAATTTGGTCAACATTTTTGGTAAAACGAACCCGGATACGTGATCTGACGGTCCTAGAAGGTCCGTAGGAAAATATAGGACTTGGGTGTATGCCCGAAATCGAATTCCAAGGACCCAAGTCCGAGAAATGAATTTTTAAAGAAAATTGTTTTATGAAAATATTAAAGGCTTATGAAAATGAACCTTGATGTGAAACCTGTGTTGTCGGGCCCGTATTATGATTTCGGAGCCCGGAGTAGGTTCAATATATATTATTTAAGTTATCTGTGAATTTTTTGTAAGAAACGGACTTGATTTGACGGGTTTCGGATCAAAATGGGAAAATTAGAGTTAATGAAGTTTTGAGGATTTTCATAGAACTTGAAATTTGGCTTGAAATGTGATTTTATGTTACCAAAGTTCGAATGGAATTCCGACACCGGGAACAGTTCCGTTATGTCATTTATGACTTGTCTGCAAAATTTGAAGTCATTCCGAGTAGTATAGGCCGGTTCGGCGCATTGAAATGAATTCTAGAACTCTAAGTTCAAAGTGTTAATTCAATTTGGTTTTGGGGTCAAATTCTGAGTTTCGTTGTTGTTTTTCTCGTTCCGGAAGTTCTAGCGAGTGCGTATCATGAATACAGACTTGCCGGTGCTTTGGGGGGGGGGGGGAGGTCTCGAGGGGCTCGGGTGACTTTGGACCCCCGGGAGCTAAGTTGGAAAAACCAGAATTTTCTGTATCTGGTTTCCATCTTTGCGTTCGCGGGAGGGTGGCCGCGTTCGCGAATAAGGAATTGGGCAGGGGCTACGGATGCTCTACGCGTTCGCGTTCCCCAGCCCGCGTTCACGATAGGTTGGGCCCCCTGGCCTTCGCATTCGCACCCCTCCAGCCGCGTTCGCGAAGGTCTAGCCCAGCTAGCTTCCGCGTTCGCGGGACCTCCGTCGCGTTCGCATAGGGTCCATCCAATTGGGCCGGCCCAGCTACCATTTGTCTTCGCGTTCGCCCCCGTCCAACCGTGTTCGTGAAGGTCTAGCCCAGCTAGCCTCCGCGTTCACATAGAAGGGCCTCCTGAGGCCTGGGCTATTGGCCTTCGCGGACGCGATGCCCCTGTCGCGTTCGCGATGAAGGGACATCTGGGCAGGGTAGTTTATATACGGGATTTAAGTTATTCTTTCCATTTCCATCTTCTTCCTTGTGTTATTTGAGAGCTTCCAATAGGGCCTTCAACCTAGTACTTGAGGTAACTAAATTCCCTATTTAACACTAGTTTCAAACATTAATTCCTAGTTAAATTCCCTACTAAATTATCAAAAATCATGGAATTAGGTAGTAATTTTAGGATTCTTGAGCCATGAATTCAAGTAGAAATCACACATTAATGATCCTTAGGCTATGGGTGAGTGCTCCCTTCAAGAATTTTCGGAATTTGATCATGCGGGACCGGGGTTGGAATTTGGAAATTCTTCAAGAATAGCGATTTTAGTAAATAACTATAGTAATTTCCCACATTGTGCATGCATTGATGTTATTGTATACCTTTTGGCTAGTTGCGAGTCCTCGGGTGTAGAGTTCAGAGTTTCGGGCGCAATTGTGGTCCGAGGGGTAGATTCGACACGAGGTGAGTCTCCTTTCTAACCTTGTAAGAGGGAATTGTCCCCATAGGTGATGTATATGCTATGTGTAAATTGTTTGGGGGCTACGTACGCGCCAAGTGACGAGAGTCCGTACGTAGCGGCTATTATTGTTATGTCCGGGTAGTTAGGCCCACATCATGCCTTGTATGCTTTCTCGTAATGCCTTATATGCTTTTCTCATAATGCCTGATATGTTTTCCTTGTAATGCGATTCATTGTGACGCCATATGTACTATGAAATTATGTTTTGCATAGTGTTATTCCTCTGAGGCTTTATGGAGAAAGTATTGAATGGCAAGGAATTTGTTATGGACAGTAAGTATTGTAAGATATTGGGATCATCCCGTACGCCACGACAGGTTTGAGAGTGATTATGTCTATATGGGATTGGGCCGTACGCCACGGGAGTGTTGAAAGTAATTGAATATATATGGGATCGGGCCGTATGCCACGACAGTGTTGAGAAGTAATTGTGATAAATATACGAGATCGGGTCGTACGCCACGACAGTGTTGAGAAATACTTGAGATACATATGGGATCGGATCGTACGCCACAACGAGTTTGGAAGGTACCTTATGGGAGCGGGTCGTACGCCACGGCCGATCTAAGAATTTCTGATTATTGTTTCGTTCGGTGGTCTTACCCTTGAAAGTGCTTTATTGTTTAGTTCAGCAATTGTTTGGATTTCTGCTTTTGATATATATACTTGTTGCTTATTTCCCTGACATGCCTACTGTATTTCATTATATTCTATCATATGTTATTACTGCTGGACCTTAGTGAGTATCGAGTCGACCTCTCGTCACTACTTCTTCGAGTTTAGGCGGGATACTCACTGGGTACATATTTATTTAATATGTACTCATGCTGCACTTTCTTTTCTTTTCTGTACTTGACTGTACAGGTCCGGAGGCTGGTACGTCTGATTATCAGGCCGGTGCTAGATATTGATAGCGTGGTCATACTTCACGGTGAGCTGCTTTCCCGGCGACTTCCTAGCAGCACCCTGGAGTTCTTTTGTTATATTCTCTATCCATTTCATTCAGACTGAGACTCTGTATATATTGTGGTCATTGTATATTCAGTAGTTGCCCATGACACTCGTGACACTATTTCCTGGCAAACACGCGTAGTGTATGTATATTTTGGGTTTGGGTTGTACATGCATGCATATGTTTTATTTCCATGTCAAGCTATCATCATGTTTAACTGTTTAAAATTTGTAAATGTTGACTTGTTTAATTAGATGGGAAGGGTAACACTCAGTGTAATTTGTGTTGGCTTTCCTAACCCTGTCGGTGGGCGCCATCACGACCCGGATTAAGATTTTGGGTCGTGACAACGTGGTATCAGAGCACTAGGTTCACGTAAGTCTCACGAGTCACGGGCAGGCCCAGTAGAGTCTTGCGGATCGGGACGGAGACGTCTGTACTTATCTTCAGGAGGCTATGGGGTGTTAGGATACTTCCCTTTATTCATATCCTGTGTGAAATCTATGATGTACTCAAACTTATTCTTCTATTCTCTCACAGATGGTGAGGACGCGTGCATCCAATGTTCCTGGTCCGGGAGAGGCCGCTGCCCCAGCTGCCCAAAGTCGGGGTAGAGGCAAGGGTAGAGCACCTGCTCGAGGCAGGGGATGAGGGCGTCCCAAAGCTACACCAGTGGCACAACCAGAGGACCCTATTATGAAGGAGCAGGATGAGGTGCCTCCAGTAGCACCTGCTCCAGTGGATTTCATGACGGGGCCAGGCTTACAGGAGGTCATGGGCCGTATTCTGAGATTCATGGACACTATGTCTTAGGCTGGTTTACTTCCAGCCGACCCTGCTACTTCTCAGGCGGGAGGGAGAGTCCAGACTCCTACCGCTCAGGCCACAGGTCAGGCAGCAGCAACACGTCATACCCCGGGCACCACGCCCGTGGGAGGGGTTCAGCCCGTAGTAGCAGCCCCAGAGCCCCGGACAGTTGCAGAGGGTGACCAGCAGAAGGTGTTGGATAGATGGACCCGACTCCGCCCTCCAGTCTTCGGGGGTGAGCAGGGAGAGGATGCTCAGGATTTTATTGATAGGTGCAGGGACAAACTGCACAACATGAGAATTTTAGAGTCCCATGGAGTGGATTTAACCACATTTCAGTTAGTGGGTAGAGCTCGCAGGTGGTGGCAGTCATATATTCTCAACAGACCAGCAGATTCTCCTCCTGTCACTTGGGACCAGTTCGCTCAGCTATTTCTAGACAGATACATTCCACCTTCTGAGAGGGAGGAGCTACGAGGTCAGTTTGAGCGACTACAGCAGGGGCAGATGTCAGTGAGTGATTATGAGGCTAGATTCTCCGAGTTGTCTCGCCATGCCCTTATGATATTGCCTACTGATGCAGAGAGGGTGCGGCGGTTTGTGGTAGGCTTGCATCCAGGTATTAGGGCCTCTATGGCCAGAGAGGTAGAGATGGGTACCCCATACCAGCTTGTAGTCGAGATAGCTCGACGGATTGAGGGTTACCGTATGAGGAGCAGGGAGCAGGGTCAGCCAGGTCAGCAGGACAAGAGGGCCAGGTTCACAGGTGACTTCAGGGGTGCTCCAGCTAGGGGTAGAGGTCAGTTCGGAGGCGGCCAGTTCAGTAGGCCTTCATATTCAGCACCTCCACTACCTCCCAGGGGTATTTCAGCGAGGCCTCAGTTCGGCGCTATGCCAGAGCGTTCCTATCGTCCCCCCGCCACACAGGGTGCACCCAGCAGTTATTCCAGTCATCAGAGATCCTCTAGTTCCTATTTCAGTGCCTTACCAGAGGGTTCACACCGCCCTCCGGCTATTCAGGGTTCTTCCTCTTTCGGGCAGCTGGCTGTAGCACCATGAGGTTGTTTCGAGTGTGGGGAGTCGGGTCATACGTGGAGGTATTGTCCCAGGTATCGGGGCAAGGCAGTGCAGCAGAGTTATCAGCCTAGGAGTTCAGCACCAGCAGTCCGGCCGCCTCGAGGTGGAGGACAGGTCGGCAGGGGTCATCCTAGAGGGGGAGGCCAGTCAGGAGGAGGTCAGTTAGTTCCTGTTCACGCTGGGGGAGTTCAGTCTTCAGGAGCCTCAGCAAGATTTTATGCTATTCCGGCCAGATCAGATGCAGTGGCCTCAGACACCGTGATCACAGGTATAATCTCAATATGTGGTAGGGAGGCTTCGGTACTATTTGATCCAGGATCCACGTATTCATATGTTTCCGTACTATTTGCTCATTTTCTGGATATCCCTCGTGAGTCCTTGTGTTCTCCTATATATGTGTCCACTCCTGTGGGTGATTCTGTGGTGGTAGACCGAGTCTACCGGTCTTGTGTGGTCACTTTCTGCGGTTTCGATACCAGAGCAGATCTTTTATTGCTGGATATGATTGATTTTGAGGTTATCCTAGGCATGGATTGGCTATCTCCTTATCATGTTTTGTTAGATTGCCATGCCAAGACAGTCACTTTAGCCATGCCTGACTCGCTTAGACTAGAATGGAAAGGTTCTTCCGTTAGTGCCTCCAGCCGGGTCATTTCCTTCATAAAGGCTCGGTATATGGTCGAGAAGGGTTTTTTTGGCTTACCTTGCTTATGTGCGGGACACCACCGCCAAGTCTCCTACCATTTATTCAGTGCTTGTTGTTCGAGAGTTTCCGGATGTGTTTCCTTCAGATCTTCTAGGCATGCCTCATGATCGAGATATTGACTTCTGTATTGATTTGGCTCCAGATACTCAGCCTATTTCCATTCTCCTTTATCTTATGGCTCCTAAGGAGCTAAATGAGTTGAAGGAGCAGCTTGAGGAGTTGTTGGCCAAGGGGTTCATCAGGCCGAGTGTGTCTCCTATATAAAGGGGACCCTTGTCATTTTGTAACAGACACACAATATTGAATACAAGGAACAAGAAAATTCTCTGTTTCATTACTCAAACATTCCCTATTTCTTCCTGTTAGCTCATTTAATTACATTTATTGCTCTTCATTTATTGTTCTTCATTTATAGCTCATTATTAATCATAAATAGCGTATTCTGAAACCTGTAAGTTTGTTATATCTTCATCGACCATCCAACGGTAGCTCCAAACCTTGATCTTGAGGATCCCCGAGGTCAGCATCGGACCTCCGACCTAAGGCGTCCCGGTTTGCTTTTCTTCGATATCTTAATTTGTTTTCACTCTATTTGTTCCAACCACACTTTGCATCAACTGCTTAACAACTAGAATTAAAATAGATCGCATATTTTTAGAACCACATAATCAAATATAACTGTAATTACCGTTTTCAAAGTAAACAATGTCACACCAATACAACCTTAAGCCACAAACCATGGAATCTGTGCACGAATACGCAACAATTCAAATGCACCCAAAAATGAAAAATGACTCAAATAAGAGAACCATCTCGCAAGCTCAACAAGTACCACCACAACCTCAATGCTATGAACCCATCATGCATAGTGGAACCAAGACACATGTGGTGTTGTAGTGAATTACCACATCAAACACCAGTCCTATGAAATACCTTAAGCCACAATGCTCAAAATCATCAACCACACGCAATTCGACAGTAAGTACATGAAGTGCATGCCCATAACCATGGAGAAGTAAATAACACAATATACTGCAGCCCAAAAAGACCATAACCAAGGTACAATCAACCATTCCATACCCCAATCACCATCTCGCTTGGATTCCACTATAAGGCCTAAACAGAACCGCACCATGTGTGCATATAACCAACGAATTACCACCCCTTGTTGAATATGAGAGTAACACATAGAACATATCTGAACATGAACATGCTTAGTTCTAACTAAATGACACACCTTTTAGCAATAATGATGTTGAGTCAACAAATCCTACCCGGTGTAGAATAAACATCCTCATTGGGCCTATCAATGGGCCTACAAATCAACTCTGGTCATCCTCAAATGGATAAATGGCCCTCAAAGCATCCACAATGACCTAACCATAGAATGTACTAAAATCTAGCCAACGTTGGACACATCTTCAGAGTCCGCAACCTCGAAACAATCTGTCTCTGAGGACTCCCAATCTCCAAATCCATAGAACACATGAATCACCATAACCGATCCCAACTCCACCACTCAAATGACTAACACATCTCTCATACATAATCATCCTCACGAGAAATACCTCTATAATTCTTCTGTGCCACATAGAAAAAATCTGAACATCAGTAGTCGATCAACCAGGTGAGTACCACAATACGAGTGAAGCATCCGTAAGTGAAAACACAATGTGCGTTATGAAATGGTGCACCTTTCTTAGGAAATACCAAGTAGTAATAGAATTCATCTAGTCATCTAAAATCATCCATTTTGTCTAAGAATTCATAACCTTCCCTTCAAAAATGAATCGTGACCCTGCACATGTGAATCTCAATCCTATACAACAACCATGACATCATATGAAACACACGATAATCTCATAATAAACTCTGAGTCACTAGAAAAATACATATTCGATCAGTCAAAAACCTTCTGATTTATCCCATCCAGGATAAAATCACAACACGTCACATACCCCGCATACATGTAGATAATACCCATCTCAAGTTGTGGAACAAAATCATCGAGGACACTTCGGAAGCCATTTGCACATGACAAAGCAATCAAAACTGAATTCGTCTAACTCAACAAAGTCATGAAGGTTGCCAAACCCAAGAGTATTACCAAAAAACACCTATAAAGCCTCATCACATTATAAGAACCAAAAGAATCAAGTATACCATTACCAAACTAATCTAACCTACTACCAAGCTGCCTATTTCCTCTACGTTTTTTCTGGATAGCCTTCAAGTTAACACTTCTCTTTCCTAGAACACTATGACCCTTAACTCAACGCTCACCACGAGATATCCTAGCATAAAATCACATAGCCCTAAGGCCCATAAACCGTCGTATTCCCATTTAAACACTCAAAATACAGCACCCAAGATACCTACTATGAGAAGGCCTTATGTGAATCTAAAGTCGTTTCCTTCACCTTCCTAATACTGAAATGAAGAATTCATAATGATAGAGAAATACCGCGAGTCTCGACACCATCCAATGTAATTATCATATTCTAGCCATATACAAATCCGAAAAATTCTCGATTACTACATATAAATCTTGAATCCATTAGACCTTATGGAGAGTCATCCACTTTGCTCAAATCTCAATTGAACCACCCAAAGAGGCCAAACGACTTGTGCTCTATTATCAAAACAACACCAAAAGAAGTAACCCCGCCTTAATGCAACCGAGAAAATTCCTACTCCATGCGCACTACATCCTTCACGAATAACAACTCAATTATTCCATGATTCACATATACCAATAAAGTGTAATATAACTCGTATCCAGAAATTCCCTTACTCGAGTTATCCTCGACCTTAACCTCTGCAAGTCATAACTGATTCATAAATATGCCTTAAACCAAAACCAGTACAACACATAACCATGCAATCAAATTGTTGATAACAGACTTACCCACTTGGCTAAAATTCATAGAACAAAACATTTGATAACTCACAATACCTATACTCTATGGCTACCATAATCCCCCACTAAAACTCAACTAAATCCTTC
Organism: Nicotiana undulata; assembly: GCA_005239495.1. Classification (NCBI taxonomy): domain Eukaryota; kingdom Viridiplantae; phylum Streptophyta; class Magnoliopsida; order Solanales; family Solanaceae; genus Nicotiana; species Nicotiana undulata. The sequence continues at coordinate 41,619 of ML280088.1, read as the reverse complement.
ATAATCTCATGTAACGCAAACCATATAATACCTCAAATCATTTAATAATCTCGCATTCATCCTCATGACGATCAGGTCAACTTTCTCAACCAATCCAAACTCAAACGCAACACTTACAACCCACTGGTAGAAAAGAAACCCTCCAAAAAACATCATAAGGATCACACATCTGTAGATTACCCCGCAGGTGTTAACCCACGTGCTAAGCCTCAAACTGGTATCTCTCTATACCTTTTTCACATCCACAACAACTAACCAATCACATAATCTTTCTGAGTTTGAACTCATCACCAAGACATGGAAATCTATTTCGTTCCACAAGTGAAATAAAATGAAAGAATCTCTCATAAACCTTCATAACTTAAGACTATATGACACATCCATAGAAATCGAGCATCCAATAGTCCTTTTCATATCTCAAGGAAATTATTTATGTCATATTCAAATCATCTGAACACATCCCGTAGTCACATCCTACTAATCGTATGGCCATCCAACCACTCACCGAGCAACCAATCCCACCCATAGGGACACCACTGGACATAGATGTCCAAAAATAAATTCCCACACAACTAAAATCATCGAGCCTCAAGTCCTCTAGACTGGCTCATCACCAAACCACAGAAAACACATCTCGCCCCTCATCCATGGAATCCACAAGATGACGGTGTATAGCTGATACTGAGAGCTCACATGTGAATATGAGTGAGTGAAAGGAATTCAAAGAGCTACGCTTCAAGCTGAACAATGTCGCACGAAAAGAAAAGAAAGATGGGAACTTTACCCTAAATGCCATGTAGTCTCTCGAATATAGGTATGGACGTCATCACACCGATATGCAAGACTCTACTAGATACTTGCTCGTGACTCATAGAACCTATGAACCTAGATATATGATACCAATTTGTCACGACCCAAAATCCAACTAGTCATGATGGCACCTAACCCAACCTGCTAGGTAAGACAATTAACAAAAAACCACAATATAATAATAATGATAAGAGTCAAGAATGAAATAACTGAATTTATCCTACTCCCCAAGGACTGGTAGTACAAATCATGAGCTTCTAAGACTTAGAGTTTACAAAGCTGGTATGAAATAGATACATCATATGTTCGAAATGTACATGGACAAATTTATAAATCTAAAGCTACAAAGAATAAGAGGCAGCTATAACTGGAATGCATGTACATCTTTAAGGCCAGCTCCTGCCACATGTAGAAACATCAACTCCAACATCTGCACGCAAGGTGCAAAAGTGTAAAAAACCTAACCTTAGGTTGAAAATAATGACGAGCTTGGACAACGGTCAGAGTCCAACACCAATAGCCTAGAACAACTCATAACAACATAATAAAATAGGAAAAGTAATAACTCAAGGATATGATGCTCAACTCATACGTAATTACGGAAAATAGCCATGTTTTTCAGGTATAACATTAAACCCAAATCTTTCACTGAAATCACCAAAACATCATAGTAAGAAAACTATGATTTTCCCTAAAACATTCAACAATATATAAGGTAAGAAAACTATGATTTTCCCTAAAACATTCAACAATATATAAGGTATTCCATTATCTGATAATAGGAGGAAAGTATATCTCTATGCATATATGGCAATGTGCATGTGAAGCCATGAATGCTGCAATACCGTTTAGCATGAGAAAGTTCATCTCTATGCCTACATGCCAAGTATACATGTCAAATGTAATACATCATAATGATAAAACTCATGTGCTCATACTCTCAGAGTATTCAACCTCACTCAACACGCTCAATCACTCAGCACCTCCCAATCACTAAACACTCTCAATCACTCAGCACCTCCCAATCACTCAGCACTCTCAACCACTCGGCACTAGCACTCAGTAGGTACATGCGCTCACTACTGGAATTTCCGACTCCAAAGGGGCAGATCCTATCCAAGCGCTAAAATAAGCCAATCATGGCATGTTGTGGAGTGCAACCCGATCCCATCATGATTCATAAAGCTTGTTGTGGCGTGCAACCCAATTCCATAAATATCACTCACAATCAGGACTCGAGCCTCACACAGTCATCAACCTGTCTAGTCTCTCCGGCTCACAAATCTCATGCCAGTCAGCCAAAACAACGATAACATGATGTGACAACAAATGATAACAGAGACTATGATATGATACGTAAATAAATGAATAGGATTGAGCTTGTAATTTCAATTTAAGGAAATAACTCAATAGCAGAAATGACCTCAGTGGTTCCCAATAGAATAAGTATATGGTCTAAACATGATTTCTTAACATGGATCACAACTCAATTACTCTAACAAGTAGGGATTTCATGGATAGAAACAAGATAGAGAACTACACAGTACCACATAATCAACCGTGTCATAATTCACATGGTGCACACCCACACGCCTGTCACTTAGCATGTGTGTGACCTCAATACCAATACATAATACATATATTTAAGGATTCATACCCTCAACACCAAGTATAGAAGTGCTACTTGCCTCGAACAAGCTGAATCCAATACCGAGGAATCCAAACAATACTTTAGAAACACAATCCCATGCGTACCGACCTCCGAACGACTTGAAACTAGCCAAAAGCACCTCGAGAACATCATATATTGCCAAAGGAAATGAACCTAACCGATAAAGGTTGAAACTTTAACCACAAGTCCAAAGTCAACCATAAAGTCAAACGTGGGCTCGCACCTCGGTATCCGAAGAAACTCACAAAATACGACAACCCATTTAATTACAAGTCCAACCATACCAGTACTACTCCGAATCGATGTTCAAAACTCAAAAAAAAAACTCACGTCATGAAATTTTTGACAAACCCCCTAAAATATCACTTTGAAATCATCAATCAAATTCTAAAGCGAGGATGGATTCATGAAAAGGAACCAAAATTGGGTATAGAACACTTAACCCAATCCGTGTGGTGAAAATCGCCTCCAAAATCGCAAAATTCGAGCTTCCCAACTAAAAATATAATCAAATGAACAAACCCTCGATATTATATGCTTCTGTCAAGTTGTTCTGCCTTGTTTCTTGATCCCAAAACTCACTTTTGATGCCTCCAATAGATTTCTCATGAAATTCCAGTCAAGTTAGGCTTTTGAATCACTCCATTTGACCTTATAACGAAGGAGATATGTTTGTTTAATATTGGAAATAGTGTAGATTTTTAAATACAAATTCAGTGGAAATTTTGTAATTAATCTGAAAAATCTAGCAACTTAATTCTTAGTAAAATGACCATAAATTTTGCATACAATGTTAAAACTTGATGATTTCAGTTGCTGTGATTCCAAAATTATTATACGGATATATTGGTTTAGCCGAAACATGAATCAAAGGTCGGCTGCTCGATATGGTAACCTTTATGCTCAAATCGACGTCGAAACCGAAAATAATCAATATACAATCCGAACTTATCCAAACCTCATCGGAATTTAACCAAATTTTGTGGACATGTCCAATTCTTAGTAAAATGACCATAAATTTTGCATACGTCTCAAAACTTGATTATTTCAGTTTCTATGGTTCCAAAATTACTGTACAGATATAATGGTTTAGTTGAAACATGAATCAAAGTCCGTTTGTTCAATATGGTAACCTTTATGCTCAAATCGACATGGAAACTGAAAATAATCACCATACAACTCAAACATATCAAAAACTCATCGGAATTTAACCAAACTTTGTAGACATGTCCAAAATGATCATACAAACATATTGGAGTAATTAAAACCCGATCCCGGGTCTGCTTACCCAAAAGACAAATCTTTGTCAGCTCTTCCAATCTAAAGCTTCTAAAACGATAATCATTCTTCAAATCAATCCTGAATCGCTCAAAAACCGAAACCAACCATACACACAAGTAATTATAAATAATATGAAGTTACTCAAAGTCTCAAACCACAGAATGGAATACTAAAGCTCAAAACGACCGGTCGGATCGTTATAATATCACTAATATTGAAAAGTTCTAATGGACAACAAAGACACATGAAGGCTGAATCCAGAAAGATTTTATTTTACCTATGATAAAATGTTAGTAACTTCTGTATTTATCAATTCACAATGTGAAATCCTTTATCGGACTCGAGCATGCAATTTAGGTGCCATTGTGGTGCAATGTATAATGGGATAGTAGGGGATCTAAAGAAAGATTCACATACTTTAACAGTGTTTACCCTAAAATTTGGATAACAATTAAACTTATATTGCCGTTTTAAGGATATGTGATTTCACCCAATACCAATTGATAAATGAGAAAGTAAATGACAGAATTGAACTGTAAAATAAAAAAAAATAGTGTGCGAGCTGAACCACGACCTCAAATTAGAGCACTCCCGAGGTGATAATAGTATAAGGACAATAAAGATAAAATAATTCTCATGAACATCAAGGAAGAAAGAATTTTATAGCATTTTTTCTCACTGAATAATGATGATTACAAATGATTGAAACTCCTTTTTATATAGTATAGGAATCCTAATTATGATATACTTCTAATTACACAAGGCATTCGTATAAACAGGAAATTAACCGCTTCTGATCTGATCTGTTCCGAGATTCACACCACGATCCTCGACTAGTCACCGATATCTCGCTCTTTCTATTAATAAGCTATCCTCGATGCCACTCGAAGTCTATGTCCCCTAGCTTCAATTGATAATGAATTCGATCTCGAAAGAGGCTTCGATCTCGAAATCAATGCCTCAGCTCTTCGATGTAACGTCCTGGTCTCTATCAATTATTGGTATCAGGCAGCCCCGATTTCTATCGTATATAGATTGTCCCCTCATTTCTTGGAATATAATGATAAGAAACGAACTACGGCTTCGATTTTTCCCTGACCTCGATATAAAATGATGTCATCCTTGTGACGTAAGCGATGGAAGTGACCGAAACGTCCCATCGGTTCATTTCCCAAATCATTAATGATCGTCAGTTGGCTGTCGGCCACTAGTTCCGTCGAACCGTCACCATAAATCCATAAATAGGGTTTCTTCTCGTTGAATCATACTTTAGTTCCATGATCATTTGCTCTTTTAACATTTCATCTCTCTCAAGCTCTTCTTTTTCATTACTCCTCGAGTCATCTCCGCTAGTCTCGAACCACCAAAACATACTACCTTCCTCTTTCTTCAACCTATATAATGGAGAAAACGTCCAAAACTGTTCCACAAAACGAAAAACTTCCTCTTCTTCTTCACGGCCGGACTGTGATCAAACGCCGGCATAACCGCTCCTTGGGGAGTATGTTCCCGGCCCTTGTGTTCTTCAATCTCACTTCAAAATTGAGAATCCTCCATTGGTCCCTGGTTGATGTGATCACGTATAAAGGTATATCTTCTTGATAGCTATGGGATATCTCGAGGATATCAAAAGGGAATACAACTGAGGGGGGCGGGGGGGGGGGGGGGGGGGGGGGGGGGGGGGGGGAGAAGTTGTAGAGATCCCTTCCCCTGAAGAAAGAATTACTATCCACGTGAAAGGGTATCTAAGTGTTTACACTTATCTTTTCACGATGGGCCCCCTCGATCCGGTCGTCATTGAATTATGCCGTCAATATCAAGTGACTCCAGGACAAATACACCTTCTTTTTGGTGTATTATGATCATGCTCCGGTTCTTCACAAACAAATCTAAGGGTTGTTGTTCACCCTCGATCACCTCATCAGGTTATACAACCCTCGAATAAGGGTTGATTAAACTGCAACGTCGAGTGACCAAGGCATTGTTCTCGAGTATCGACGAGGACAAGGACAAGGACTGGGAGTGTATGGGTTGGTTCGTTCGGGTGAGGACTTGTGACCTTATCCCGAAAGAGAAAATGCCATTTCCCGAGAAATGGAACCCGAAGCGTAAGTAGCACTCTACTTATTAATTTCCATGATTTCATTTTCTGCTTCATTTAACATCTTCCTTTTTCATGCAGCGCTTGCTTGGATGCCTCGAGCAGTGCCTGACCTCGAGGACTGGGTTCGAAAGTTGGCTTTGACTTCTTCTTATGCTGAGCGCTGTTGGCGTGACTTGACAAAAGGCCAATGGGAAGAAAAGAGTTATGGTAAGTTCACTTTTTCTTATTTCTGAGGCATTAGTTACACTTCTTTTACTTACTTAGTCCTTTATTGTGCAGGCCTAAACAAAGATGCAGTCTTGAGGCCTCCGAGTAGCGAGGAAGAGGCTATGGCCCCAGCTCCAAAGTCGGGGAAAGATTATAATAGGTAAAGGGTCTCGACATCCGAGGACCCTAAACCCAAAAAGGCAGCAGCTCTGAACCCAAGGGGAATGTTATCCCTCTAGCTTTGGAGTCAGTCCAATGGCTAAGGGAAGAAGAAGAAAAAGAAAACGAGGGGGTGACTTGGCGCTGGTGACTCGAGTGAGCAAGACTGCCGAAACCGCCAAGTCTTCTCAACCAGCGGCGGTTGCCGGGACTGTGCCTCGTGCTGAAGAAATTTCGGGCAAGGTCCCCGAATCAGTTGAGATCGAGGCTATCTCACCTCAAACTAAGATCATATTAATGGGGATGGTCCCGAGACCCCCAGAGTCGAACAGAGTGCCCCGAGTGACTCGCTTGGGGCAGTGAGGAGGATCTTTTTCAGGATTCCTTTATCGGGGTTGATGATGCCTCCGTTCTCAACGATGCATCCAACCTCTTCGAAGAGGTACAATGTCTTCTAAGTCGAGTAAGTATGAAATTTGTTGATGTAGTTCTCTTTCATTTTTCCTTTTCTCTGTCTAACTCCTTCCTTTTTTTATATAGGCTTTTTCTAAGTCCCGGGATAATTTAAACCAGTGCGAGGCCGATATCCAACTACTTTCGGAGGAGAGGAGTTCTCTCAACCTCCTCTATGGGCAGAAGGATGAAGAGATCAGGGACCTCCGAGCTGACTTAGCTAAGGCCCGTATGGAGGAAATCGAGTTGAACGAGCAGGCAACAATTCTCTTAAAAAAATACGTGCTCGATCCAAGGATGGAAGATAATATTTCGATGTCACAATTGCAGCAAAAGATCAAGAAGATTGAGCTATTTCGGGAGGAGGCCGATAAAGTGAAAGCCGACTGCCACAAGTGCAAAGAAGGCATGGACCGACTTGCTGCGGAGAAAGAGATTGCCTCGGCTCTGTTGTCATCTCCCGAAGTCCAACTTAGAAGTGCTAGGGAGAAGTGCTCGGTTTAGGCCAAGAGGATTGAGGAACCTGAGGCTGAACTTGCGAAGGACCAAGCTGAGGCCGAAAAGGCAAAGGCCCAGACTGATAAGTCGGTAGCCATATATATGGATGATGCCGAAGCTGCTCAAGCACAACTAAGGGAGGCTATCGATTGAGCACAATGGACTGTCGAGATAGCAAAATGCCAATCTCGCAGAGAGACCCTCGAGGAGATTCATGCCCGAGGTTTCGACCTTTTGAAGAGATAGCTTAGGCAAAGGTGCACGAAGCCGATGCCAATCTATTGGCCTCTTCCGACGACGATTATGACGATGAAAGCAGCAGGAGCGGGACTGATAATGATGGGGAGCCCGAGGAGGAAGCTTTCCCCGAGGAAGGAGTCACCCCCGAACATAGTTAGGTCATGTGTACTTTTGTTTTCTTTTCTTTTAGTGTAGGTACCGATCGCTCCTTTGTAAACACCTCTATTGATATATATAAGAATGTTTTTTTTAATTTCGCCTCAAATTTTTGCCTTGTGATAATTTTATATATGCTTTGTGCCTTGTAAAATTTTAATAAACTTTATGCCTTGTAGTCGAGTGAGTTCTTTCTCGAACTCGAAGTAATAGAACCCTTAGATTTGAATTGAATGAGAATGGATTCTCGAACTGTAGTCGAGTGGGTTCGTACTTGAACTAGAAGTAGTAAAACCGTTAGGTTTGAATTGAATGAGAATGGATTCTCGAACTGTAGTCGAGTGAGTTCATACTCGAACTCGAAGTAGTAAAACCCTTAGGTTTGAATTGAGTGAGAATGGATTCTCGAACTCAAAAATGTAATGGCCCTTAGGCTCTTTGAATCTGGCCGATACGGCCTCAGAAGAATGGCTTTTTCCCCTTTTCGACTTAGAGATTCTTACATATACGAATTTCGTTATGCCTTAGCATGAATTTTTTACCCATTGAATTTTTCGAGGGTTTAATATTTATCGAAACCCTTTGCTTTTTATGCCTTAGCACAAATTTTTATTTAAATAAGTTGATACCTCTTAAGGTTTTTCAAGGGATGATATTATTGAATCCCTTTGATTATGTTGTCGAGGGTAGCCTTTTTTAACCGGTTTTCAAAAGAATTCGAAGACATGTTTTCATTGCGGAATACGGACGTCTCCGAGCCGCGTTAGTTTGGCCGCAGCCTTTGGGTATGCCTCTTGGGCTTATTTTCCAAATAACACTTTGAACTTATTCAAAGTGTTAGTCCCCGAGTAGGGTGGCCTTGGCCTATAAAATCAAGGGTAACCTCTTTGAGGTCTTATGGTCTTGAAATTTAACAGTTCGAACATGCCAATTTTTATGGCAATCCCCGTGTATGGGTTTGATCGTTCGAAGTGTAGTTGTACTTGGTCCTCGAGCTAGTTTTCACAAAAAATCATTAGTATGGAACTCGTGAAGTAGAAATTTCATTAAGGCATGAGACATCTAGTAAGGAAAAGTACTTCATTCAATAATTCATACATGCGTACATGTTTTGCCACTAGGGTTCGAGTAATATATACGGACACGGTTCATTCGACCATTTGGCCCTTTACAAAAAACTTTGCTATCGAGACCCTATCGACATTAAGTATTTTCATTGAAACATAACATCCGAGGGTGATGCCCACCAGTATTCAAGGTTGATAATAAAGAATCCTCGGATACTCTAAGTTAGTACGAACGCTGGTTCTTGTTAAACACCTTGCTGGAAAAACCCATTTGGGATAAAAATTGGTCAAAGGGAAAAAGAGTGCAACGCGTGATTTATCATCTAATATCTTCCAGCTTGGAGAGAACTTCGATGCCTTCACTCGAACACTTGAAATTAAGTTAGCGTAAAACGTAAATAAAAAGGGAAAAGGTCATACCTCAGAAATAGTATCGTTCGGGGAGTTATATGTTCCAATTATTTGGTAGTTGCTCGTCGTTCATCGTACCAAGCTTGTAGGATCCTTTTCCGATGATGTTGAGGACCTGGTACGGTCCTTCCTAATTTGGGCCGAGTTTTCCTTCGTTTGGGTCTCAAGTATTGAGGGTGACTTTTCTTATAACTAAGTCCCCGATTCTAAAGTGGCGAAGGTTGGTCCTTCGATTATAATATATTTTGATGCGTTGTTTTTATGAAGTCATTCGAACAAGGGTGACTTCTCGTTTTTCATCTAGTAGTTCGAGGCTAGTATTCATAGCCTCGTGATTTGAGTCTTCCGTTGTGTATTGAAACCTGGCGCTGGGTTCCCTAACTTCGACCGGGATTAGGGCTTTGGCGCCATATACTAAGGAGAAAAGTGTTGCCCCCGTACTTGATTTCGACGTTGTTCGATATGCCCAAAGGACTTCAGGTAGAATTTCTCTACATTTTCCCTTGGCGTCGTTCAATCTTTTCTTCAGATTATGAATGATGGTATTGTTTGTCGATTCGGCCTGACCGTTTCCACTAGGTGATACGGTGTCGATAAGATCCTTTTTATTTTGTGAACTTCGAGAAACTTTGTTATTTTGTTGTCGATAAACTATTTTCCATTGTAGCATACAATCTTGGAAGGTATCACGAATCGGCATATGATGTGATCCCAGATGAAGTCTATAACTTCCGTTTCTCTTACATTTTCGAAGGCATGTGCTTCAACCCACGTATAGAAATAGTCATTCACAAACAAAATGAATTCAACTTTACCTGGGGCCGATGGCTGAGGGCCGACGATGTCCATGTCCCTTTTCATGAATGGCCATTAGGATAAGTGTTTAACCAAAGAATTAGATCCTTTGACTAAAGCTTACTTTTAGTAATGAACACGGGTTACTGATAATCAAGGAAATAGTGATAAATAAAAAGGAGTAAGTAAATAGATAATAGTATGATGCACAGAAAAATAAAGAGTATGGTATTCGTAGTCCAGATTCCCCTTACAAGTTAACTTCTATTCCCTTATATAGGGAATTCTTCAGTATAACATCTACCTCTTGCAATGATAACACATTAGTGACTAATTATTACATTAATGTAAGGTTACCGTGAATAACCGTAACTGTTGCGTGAAGGTTGTGTAACGTGCGGATCAATAATTGAAGACCTTTGAATCTGCCAGTAGCTCTGTCCGGATTCATTCTGACCGTGTCTCTTCTTTGACTCAATCAAGTTGAGTCTTCCATAGCTCATTACTTCGTAGGTATATAGTGTCGTGCCTCTTGGCCTCGCACCTCCTTATAGGATCATGTCCAGCTGTCATGTTTTTCTTGTTCCACGTAACTGACTGAATCATCAAGAATTATCATACATGTGAAACTCTTTTTTATCAATACAGATAGTCCCCCCACTTATTAATATTTGGTAAGTGGATATGCATTTATGGCTGGAATGTTTTGCCGCCGCTTCACCTCGAAACGTTGTATCCTTCTCTGAGTGTAGACGTCGTTTGTCACTTCCATTTAATGCTCAAGCCACGTGTCCCCTTCGGATTGGTTCTGCAGTCACTCGGCGCCTTTAAGGGCTTTTTGCGGTTGCATCAGTCACGAAGTGACACCTTCAATTATGACTTTCTCATCATTGTTTTTTCCCATGTTTGACGGTTGTCTTCAAGTATAAATACCCCTTTTCCTTTCACGAAAAACTTCTAACTTGTCTTCTTTATTTTTAAAGAATTTTTCCCTTGTCTTCGTAAATATGTCTTCATCAAACCAACCTAAAGGAATGAACAATGTGGATGACTTAAACCCTTCTTCTGCTCCAACGCGGAGCCGGAGAGGTGGTAGATTGAGGAGTTTAAGCTCTACTCCTTTAAGAGGCTCTTCTTCTTCCCAGATTACTTCCCCTCCTTCTATTAGGTCTTTAGTTTCTCCAAGAGCTAGGGCTTCCAGATCTTCATCTAGGGGTAGAGAACATCATGAACCACGAGTAGATGAAATCATTCTTGTTGAGTTTACCTTCTCTAGGGATAGTCAGGTCCTTGTTGATCAGTCGTTATCTCTTGATAGTGCTGATAGGTACCCTACCCTTATTACCGAAGGTTTAGTTCCCCTTGTCTGCAGGAAATGTTCTTGGAAGTCTGAATTTCGTATCCTCGTTCCAAATGAGAACCAAAGAATAAAGTCTTACAAGACGGGATATTCTTTCGTTTATACCTACCCTTTTACTTTAGGGTTTAAACCTCCTATTGATCCATTCATTATTGAATTATGTCGTTTCTTCAAAATTTGCTTAGGACAAGTTGGCCCTCCTATGTGGCGGGTTGTTGCGTGTCACAGATGTTTAACTAATTTAGCCTCGGTTCCTTTCACCTTTAACCATCTCATTCATCTTTATTCTCCTGCCTTATTTCGTCAAGGGATTTTTACCTTGGCTGCCAAGAGTAAAAGAGTGCTGGTAACCCCTTATGACAACAAGGATGGAGGTTGGTACCTTCGGTACGTTGCTGCGCCCACTGCTGGTTTAGTGGGTGAAGAAAATCTTCCCTTCCCCGATAAGTGGAATCGTGCACGTGAGTACATTTTAGCTCACTTTTTTTATTTTTCTTCTTTTTGCTTTAAATGTTTGATTAACACCGTAGTGGTTTCCTCTTCTTTCAGCAATCATGAGTACTGTTGAGAATGTATCTGGTATCTGTGATTGGGTTGAAAAGTTGTTGTCCATTGCTCTGTTGGAGTAAAGGTCTTGGAAGTACTTCTCCGGGAAGTACGGTTGGAAAGTGAAGACTCACGGTAAGTGAAGCTTTTGTTTCCACTTTTTTCCTTACTCGAGCCTCTTTTTCTTCGTTGTTTAACCTTTTTTCCTTTGACAGGGTTTCCCGCTCGTGGGGTGTCTGCTGCGTCCATTCCGAAAATGTCCCTGGCTCAAGCCTAGGAAATTATTGATGGTTCTTCTTCTTCGAAGAGGAAGGTTGGTGGGTCTAGAACCTTAGAAGAAGAAGAAGAAGAAGAGGAGGGCACTTTGGTGCACAGGTCACGGAGAAGGAGGGTGATTTCAGACGATGAGTCTACACCCGTGGTTGTGCCTTCCGTACCTGAAGTCAGACCCTCTACTTCTGAAGATGCTTCTCCCTCTCCTGTGCATGACTATGTGGATCATTTGTTCCGTGACGGCTTTCGCCCTGCTATTAATGGCGTTCCCTTGGCTGCTTTTCCTCCTTCTTTCAGAGAGATTCCTTTATCCGCTCCTATCATTTCCTCCGCTCCTTTGGCTATTACTGCTCCCATTTCTGCTTTGCCCGTGGCTATTCCAGCTCCTCAGACTTCCGTGCCCGTGGCTTCTACATCTCTACCTGCTTTCGTGCCTTCTGTTAGAGAATAGGGTCTTCCAGCAGGGAGATGCGGTAGGTTTTAATAGAAGTTCCTGTTGAGGGGAGTCTCTTTAAGAAATTTGGCCAGCCTGACGTGTGGCTCAAACCGCTGATAGGCCCGACTGAAATGACCAAGCTAGATAGCCACAACTCCTTTACTTGGGCTAACGAAGTCGTGCATACCTCTTTGAAGGTAAAGTGCTTTATCGCTCTCATTTTATTCTTGTACATGAAATTTATCGTATCTAATTGATTTCCTTTTTGTAGATCAATCTTATAGGTATCGAGCTCATGAAGAGGGTTTCAAATGCGGAGCAGGAAATATAAGAGTGGCGGGCTGAAGCAGATAATTGGAAGGGGCAATATGATAGCTTAAGGCTCGAAATGTAAGCCTTAGAAGAAGAAAAGAGTACCTTGGATCGGCAGATGAGAATCATGGCAGCGGAGTTGGTAGTGGAGAAGCCTTCTTCCAATCAAGCGGACAAAGACAAGATCATCCTTGAGTCTTCATTTGCTGATCAGTTGTCCCGTGCTTCAGAAGAAGCTAGGAGTTTAAAAGCCTTGCTAGAGCAGAAAGAGGAATACTCAGGCGAGCTTGTGCAGTCTCTGACCCAGACCCAGGAGGATCTTCGCAATGCCTTAAAAAAAATTCAGTCCCTGGAGAGGTCTGTAGCACCTTCAAGAGCCGCCAAAGATACTGTTGAGGCTGAGAGGGACGGGCTAAGAGCTGAGATCATGATATGGGAGAATGATTATGAAGCTCTTGAGGAGGCGGAAGATGTCAATGTTAGTTGGGCGTACATGAATTCTCGCCTCAACACATTGACGGAAATGAGTCGGGAAGATTTTGACCTTAACGCTGAAATTGCTAAAACCAAGGAAGCCATGGAGAAGGCTCAACAAGGTCAGAAT
>ML280088.1:0-27639 GCA_005239495.1 Nicotiana undulata | reverse complement strand
AAGAAATCATCCCCCCCCCCCCTCAAGACAATTAAGATGTTGGTTCCCCCTCTTTTTTTTATTTGATTGGTGGTTACCCCCAGCTCCATCGGAGGTAAGTTTGGATCTTTTAAAGTCCCCAAATGACTACTTAGGGGAACCTTAATGCACATACAATATATACGGCTAAGCATAAGTTTAATACTTAGTTTCTACTTAGTCGTTTTAACATATCAATGCAAAATATGACTTTTGTTATTGAGTTTCTTTTCTACTAATCAAGTCTTTGGCATGCTTTATTTTTCGAGGTTTTAGTTTTACCTCAGAGTTTTGCATATAGAATGCTTGAGATTACTCAAACCTTTTCGTAATAGGCACGGTATAATTTAAAATGTGTTCCTTTTTGTAGTAGGCATAATTTATGAAAGGGGCCCTTTTTTATCGACACTTAATGAAGAAGATGTCTCAACTTCATAATGGTGTAATAATGCAATAGAGTGATAGGAATTTTTCACATGTTTAATAATGTTTCTGAGGAAGGTTTTTTGTTTGAACTTTCACAACATTTTACATGTGTTTGATTATCATCTAAAACTCATGTTGCAACTATTTTCTTTTAACAGATTTGATATACACTTGTATTTCGTAACTGTTTTTCGTATGTAACAGTTTTTTCGAGTTAATATAAGAGAGCAACTGTTTTTTGTTCGTAACAGTTTTTTATTCAAGTTAGGGTTTTCACCCGTAACTGTTTTTGTTGACAACAGTTTTCAATAAGCATGAGGGAAATGCTCTTACATCCGTAACTGTGTTATTTGATAATAGTTTTTTAAATAAGCACAAGGATTTTGATCTTTCATCCGTAACTATTTTATTTGATAACAATTTTCTATATGAGTACAAAGATTTTGTAACTGTTTTTAGTTACAACAGTTTTTGAATGAGTACAATGATGATGTCTTTTATCCACAACTGTTTTTGGTTACAAAAGTTTTCTTTTGAGTAAGCACAGAGATAAGCATTTCTTCCTCGTAGGTAATATTTTTCCTTTTAACCTGAACATGTTCGAAGATTTTCTGGATTAGGCTTTGTGTTTGAGTCTTTGGCTCTTTCGATTTTGCTCGTACCACTTGACTTGTTGGGTAGATGGATCTTTATGCTCGAGCTTTGACTTTTTGATAGTCTTCTTTGCTTCGTCTTAGCCTTCCATACTGTATAGTCCCCCAAGTGTTTGAGCTTTGAAGAATGAAATCTCAAGCACTTGACTATTCCTTCCTTGTGGTCCTTTTCCTGAAAAGGAAAAACATTCGGGACTCGAAGGTATATAGTTCTTAGATGATGACTGCTTAACCCTTTAAAACATCCATCAGAAAGTGTAATCCTAGACCGGGAATTCAATTACTTCCTCGCGTCTTTGCAGGTCTAATATCATCATCTGGTGATAGGTTAGCTTTATGCCTATCATCTAAAAAGGTTAGCAAAATTTTAAATGTTCAAAACAAAATCGAACGTGTGATACCTGACCAGGGGTATTCCTTTTCCTTATAAGTAGTACTTCTTCAAATGGATGGCATTCCAGCTTGTTGGTGGTATTCTGCCGTCCATAGCTTCTAGCTCGTAAGCACCCTTCCCAGCTATGCCTCTGACTTTGTAGGGTCCTTCCCAATTTGGACTTAGCTTTCCTGTACCTGCTTCTTTTGTTGACTGAAAGACTTTCTTAAGAACAAAGTCCCCAATCTTGAAGTATCTGAGGCGAGCTTTTCGGTTGTAATAACGCTCTATGATTTGTTTCTGAGCTGCCATCCGTATTAATGCGGCTTCTTGTTTTTGTTCGGGTAAGTCCAGATTAATGCTCAACTCATTGTTGTTTTCATCCTCTACGGCTGTTGTAAACCTTATGCTTTGTTCGGCAATCTCCACGGGTATTAAGGCTTCTGAGCCATACATAAGTGCGAACGGAGTTTCTCCCGTGGATATTCTTGAAGTTGTTCTGTATGCCCATAATACCAATGGTAACTCATCAGGCCAATTTCCTTTGGCTTTTTCCAGCCGCTTTTTTAGATTATTGATGATGATTTTATTCGCTGACTCAGCTTGACCGTTAGCCACAGGGTGATATGGCATTGAAGTAATCTGTTTGATTTTCCAGCTTTCGAAGAATTCCGTGATTTGCGAGCCTATGAATTGTGGGCCATTATCACACACGATCTCCTTAGGTATTCCAAAGCGGCATATTATGTTTCTCCATAAGAATATTTTAACTTCCTTTCCTCGCACCTGTTTGAAAGTTTCTGCCTCTACCCATTTTGTAAAATAGTCAGTTAGTACGAGTAAAAATTGTACCTGTCCTTTAGCTCTGGGAAGAGGTCCCACTATATCCATACCCCTGTAACGACCCGACCGGTCGTTTTACGTTATCGGACCCTGTTCCCCTAAATAAGACTTCTCATAGCGGCTTCTTGTGATTTGTGACTTGCGGGGACTGGTGGTTCAGGATTTGGTAGTGCTTTGAGCAGTATAGGAACACTTGGTTCCTCAAGGTTGGCATATTAGGCCAAGTTTGACTTCGGTCAACATTTTGAGCAAACGACCTCGGAATCAAGTTCCGGCAGTGTCAGTAGCTCCGTATGATGATTTCTGACTTGGGCGTATGTTCGGAATGGGTTTTCGTAACCCAGGAGCGTTTCGGTGCCCAATATACAAAATAAGGATTTCCTTAAGTTTGGTTTGAAATGTGAATTTATGTTATCGAGGTCCGAATGTGATTCCGAGACCATGAATAGTTCTGTTATGTCATTTATGACTTGTATGCAAAATTTGATGTCATTCCAAGTTGTCTAGGTTGGTCCGGCGCATCGTTATGGAAATCAAGAACTTGAAGTTCTTACAGTTATGGTTTTAGGGGTTTTGGGGTGTGATTTTGAGATTTAGCATTGTTTTGGGCGTTTTGAAGGCTCGCGCGAGTCTGTATTATGATTTAGGACTTGTTGGTATAATTGGACAGGGGCTCGAGTGGGCCCAGGTGCCTCCCAGGCACAAAACGGGGCTAAAAACCAAATGGTACACCTGATTTGGTGTGACCACATGTGCGGTTGCCCAGTCGCAGGTGCGGGACCGCTCATGCGGTCCCAAGCATCGCAGGTGCGACCCCAGGTGAGGTCCCCCTTTCTCGCAGGTGCGGATAAAGGTCCGCAGGAGCGGAACCGCAGGTGCGGTAATCCCTCCGCAGGTGTGCCCCATCCCCACTCATCCAGTTCCGCAGGTGCGAGCCGCAGCTCGCAGGAGCGAGACCGTAGGTGCGGTCCTCGAGCCGCAGGCGCAGAACCCCTGTAGGCCAGACAATATATATTCTTTAAAAACTCGAGATTTCAGCCCTCTCATTTATTTTCCACCACCATTAGAGACTTGTGAGCTTGGGAAGAACACACCACGACCTAGCTACTGTTAAGGTAAGTTAATTCCTTCGTAATACTAGTTTCATGCATGAATTATTAATGAGGTTAACTACTAGATCATTGAAAATCAAGATTTGGGTAAAAAATTTAAGGTTCTTGAGGGATTTTTATAAATTGATCCATTACTGCTATAAAATCAAGTAGAAATCGTATATTAATGATCCTTAGGCTATAGGTGAGTGATTCCTTCGGAAATTTTCGAAATTTGAACATGCGGACCCGGGGTTGAAATTTGAGAATTTTTCAAGAATGTTGAATTAGTTGGGCAAAATAGGATAATTTCGCTATCCTGAGCATGAATTGATATGATTGTGCAATATTTGGCTAGTTGCGAGTACTAGGGTGTAGAGGTCGGAGTTTCGGGCGCATCCTTGGTCCGAGGGGTAGATTCGACACGAGGTGAGTCTCCTTTCTAACCTTGTAAGAGGGAATTGTCCCCATAGGTGATTTATATGCTATGTGCACTTGACTTTGGGGCCTACGTACGCACCAAGTGACGAGAGTCCGTACGTAGCGGCTATCATTGTTATGTGCGGGTAGTTAGGCCCATAGCATGCCTTATATGCTTCCTTGTAATGCCTTATATGCTTCCTTGTAATGCCTTATATGCTTCCTTGTATTGCCATATGTATTATGAGATCATGTTATGTGTAGTATTGTTTCTCTGAGGCTTTATAGAAATTGTTGATTTGAAAGGAATTGGTTATGGAAAGTAAGTTTTATAAGTTATTGTGTGTGCACGTGACCGCTTCGCAATTTACATTCCGCGAGCGATGTGTGATTTCCCTCACTCTCATGGGAGCGGGCCGTACGCCATGGCGGATTGAAAGGTGCACTTTTGGGACGGGTCGATCGATCCTCGACAATGCACATAGATGATATAATTGAGAATGCACTTTGGGTACGGGCCGTTTGATCCTCGGCAGTGGATGCAAGATTTGTACTATGATATGATATGATTACATTGAGAGATGCACTTATGGGACGGGCCGTTCGATCCTCGTCAATGCATAGATATTTTCCTTATGACTCCGGCCGGATGTCTTATTCCTGTGTGCGCATGATTATTTGGCATTGTTTCATGGATATTGACTTGTATTGGGTATTTGGGGGAAATAAAGTGGCCATTGTTATTGTTCCAGTATTTACTTGGATTTCTGTGCTTTATACATAATTGTTGTTCACTGTCTTACATGCATACTGTTTTCATTATACTCTGTTACATTATACTGTTGGACCTTAGTGAGTGTCAAGTTGACCTCTCGTCACTACTTCTTCGATATTAGACGGGATACTCACTGGGTACATATTTATTTAATATGTACTCATGCTGCACTTCTGTACTTAATTGTACAGGTTCTAAGGTTGGTGCATCTGTTTATCAGACCGGATCTAGATATTGATCGTAGCGGAACTGACTTCACTGTGAGCTGCTTCCTCTGGCGATCCCCATCAGCACCATGGAGTTTCATTTACTTTTTTTTCCCATCTATTTATTCAGACAGTGGGATTGTATATTCTATCCTTTGGTTGTCCTGTTAGTATGCCCGTGACACTTGTGACACTAGTTCCTGGCACACACGTAGTGGTTATTCTGGGATTTTGGGCTGTATATATATATATATATATATATATATGCTCGTCTTTTGGCTCGTACTTCTTTATGGCCATTTTATCTACTACTGAGTTATTATCCTTCGATATCATGATTTTACTTGTTAAATTTGGTAAATGGGTGAATAATTGAATCAAGTAAAGAGAAGCACTTAGTGAAATTTACGTTGGCTTGCCTAACCCCGCTGTTGGGCGCCATCACGACTTGGATTAGGATTCTGGGTCGTGACAACGTGGTATCAGAGCCCTAGGTTCATGTAAGTCTCACGAGTCATGGGCAGGCCCAGTAGAGTCTTGCGGATCGGTACGGAGACGTCTGTACTTATCTTCAGGAGGCTATAGGGTGTTAGGAAACTTCTCTTTATTCATATTCTATCGTGAAATCGATGATGTACTCAAACTTATTCTTATATTCTCTCACAGATGGTGAGGACGCACGCATCCGATGTTCCTGATCCGGGAGATGTTGCTACCCCCGCCGCTCAAGGTTGTGGTAGAGGCAAGGGTAGAGCACCTGCCCGAGGTAGGGGCGAGGGCGTCCCAGAGCTATACCAGTGGCACCACCAGAGGAACCTATCATAGATGAGCAGGATGAGGTGCCTCCAGTATCACCTGCCCTAGTGGACTTCATGACGGCGCCAAGCTTCCGGGATTTCATGGGTCGTATGATGAGATTCATGGACACCATGTCCCGGGCTGGTTTATTTCCAGCAGATCCTGCCACTTCTCAGGCGGGAGGGGGAGTCCAGACCACTACCGCACAGTCCGTAGGAGAAGCATCAGTAGCACTAGAGCCCAGGCCAGTTGTAGAGGGCGATCAGTAGAAGATGTTAGACAGATGGACTCGGTTGCGCCCTCAAGTCTTCGGGGGTGAGCGAGGCGAGGATGCCCAGGATTTTATTGACAGGTGCAGGGACAGACTGCACAACATGAGGATTTTGGAGTCCCATGGGGTCGACTTCACTACATTTCAGTTAGAGGGCAGGGCTCGCAGGGGGTGGCAGTCCTATATACTCAGCAGGCCCGCAGATTCTCCTTCTGTCACTTGGGAGCAATTTACACAGATGTTCTTGGACAGATATATTCCACCCTCCGATAGGGAAGAGTTGCGGCGTCAGTTTGAGCAGCTAGAGCAGGGGCAGATGTCGGTGACAGATTATGAGGCCAGATTTTCAGAGTTGTCACGCCATGCACTTATGATACTGGCTACTGATGCCGAGAGAGTGCGGCAGTTTGTGGCTAGGTTACATCCAGGTATTAGGGCCACCATGGCCCGGGAGGTGGAGATGGGTACTCCTTACCAGCTTGTGGTCGAGATAGCTCGACGGGTTGAGGGTTATTGGTTGAGGAGCAGGGAGCAGGGTCAGCAGGGTCAGCAGGATAAGAGGGCTAGGTTCTCAAGGGATTTCAGGGATGCTCCGGCTAGGAGCAGAGGTCAGTTCGGGGGTGGTCAGCCCAGCAGGCCTCCATTTTCAGCACCTCCACTATCTCCTCGATGTGGTTTAGTGAGGCCTCAGTTCAGTGCTATGCAAGAGCATTCCTACCGTCCTCCAGCTATCCAGAGTTCACCCAGTGGTTACTCCAGTCACTAGAGATCCTCCGGTTCTTATTTCAGTGTTATGCTAGAGGGTTCACATCGCTTCCTGGCTATTCAGGGGTCTTCTTCTTCGGGGCAGCAAGCTATGGTGCCTGGGGGATGTTATGAGTGTGGGAAGCCAGGCCACATGAAGAGGCATTGTCCCAAGTATCGGGGCAAGGCAGTGCAGCAGGGTTACCAGCCTATGAGTTCAGCACCAGCAGTTCGACCACCTAGAGGTGGAGGACAGGTCGGCAGGGGTCGTCCTAGAGGGGAGGCCAGTCAGGAGGAGGTCAGTTAGCTCCTGTTCACTCTGGTGGAGTTCAGCCTGCAGGTGCTACATCCAGGTCTACGCTATTCCGGCCAGATCAGATGTAGTGGCCTCAGACGCCGAGATCACAGGTACTATCTTAGTATGTGGTAGAGAGGCTTCAGTGTTATTTGACCCAGGGTCCACCTATTCATATGTTTCATCACTATTTGCTCATTTTTTGGATGTTCCTCGTGAGTCCTTAGGTTCTCCTATATATGTGTCCACTCCTGTAAGGGATTCTGTGGTGGCAGACCGGGTCTATCGGTCTTGTGTGATCACTTTCTGCGGTTTCGAGACCAGAGCAGATCTTTTATTGCTTGAAATGATTGATTTTGAGGTTATCCTAGGCATGGTTTGGATATCGCCTTATCATGCTATGATTGCCATGCCAAGATGGTTACTTTAGCCATGCCTGAGTCACCTAGGCTAGAGTGGAGAGGTTCTTCAGTTAATGCATCCAGCCGAGTTATTTCCTTCATGAAGGCTCGGCATATGGTCGAGAAGGGTTGTTTGGCTTACCTTGCTTATGTACGGGATACCGCTACTGAGTCCCCGACTATTGATTCAGTTTCAGTTGTTCCAGAGTTTGCAGATATGTTTCCTTCAGACCTTCCAGGTATGCCTCCAGATAGAGATATTGACTTCTGTATCGATTTAGCTCCAGATACTAAGCCTATTTCCATTCCCCTGTAGCGAATGGCTCCTAAAGAGTTGAAAGAGTTTAAGGAGCAACTTGAGGAGTTGTTGGCTAAGGGGTTCATCAGGCCGAGTGTGTCGTCGTGGGGTGCTCCAGTTCTATTTGTGAAGAAGAAGGATGGGTCGATGTGGATGTGTATTGATTACCGCCAGTTGAATAAGGTTACCATTAAGAACAAGTATCCTATGCCACGCATTGATGATCTGTTTGACCAATTGCAGGGTGCTCGTGTGTTTTCTAAGATTTATTTGAGATCAGGGTATCATCAGTTGAAGATTCGGGCCTCAGATGTTCCGAAGACTACATTTCGTACCAGATATGGCCATTATGAGTTCCTGGTGATATCCTTTGGTTTGACTAATGCCCCATCAGCATTCATGGACTTGATGAATAAGGTATTCAGGCCGTATATTGATTCCTTCGTCATCGTCTTCATTGATGACATCTTGATTTATTCGCGGAGCCTGGGTGAGCATGAGCAGAATTTGAGAGTTGTGCTCCAGACCTTGTGGGAACAGAAGCTATATGCTAAGTTCTCCAAGTGTGAGTTCTGGTTAGATTCCGTGGCGTTACTGGGGCATGTGGTATCCGGAGAAGGTATCAAGGTTGATCCTCAGAAGATTGAGGCAGTTCAGAGTTGGCCGCGTCCTACTTCTGCTATAGAGATCAAGAGTTTCTTGGGCCTAACAGGCTATTATCGCCGATTCGTGTAAGGGTTCTCTTCTATTGCATCTCCACTGACCAGATTGACTCAGAAGAATGCCCCGTTTCGATGGTCTGACGAGTGTGAGGCGAGCTTTCAGAAGCTCAAGACAACATTGACCTCAGCACCAGTTCTGACATTGCCTTCCGGTTCTGGGATGTATACTGTGTATTGCGACACTTCACGCGTTGGGTTGGGATGTGTGTTGATGTAGGACGGGAGAGTTATTGCTTATGCTTCGCGTCAGCTGAAGGTTCATGAGAAGAATTATCATGTGCACGACTTGGAGTTGGGTTAATCAGCTGAAGGTAAACCTGCTATTTATTTTTTTTGCAGAAGACTATTTTGTTAATCTTGCAGAGGACTGTAAACTCACACTATGCGAGATTCATCAGAGGGAAACCAAAAATGGATGAATTAAGGAAATTATTTGTTAGCCATATTCCTCTAAAGGGCACAGTCAAGATTGCTTATTTTGATCCTAGCCATGTTTATATGGATTTTACAAATGAAACTGATTATAATCATGTTTATTTTAGAAATTTTTTTCATCTGGGACCATACTCTATGAAAATTGTCACTTGGACACCTGATTTTGTCTCGGGATTGAAACATCCTTAGCCCCAGTTTGGATTCTTATCCATCAACTCCCTTGGAACTTATTTATATGGGATATAATCTCTAAAATGGTGGAATCTATGGGTACAGCTATGGCTCCTGATCTTGCTACCTTTTCAAAGTCTAGGGGGAATGTTGCTAAGCTCAAAGTTGAAGTTGACCTCCTTAAGCCCCAACAAGATCAAATATGGGTTGGTTTTAAAAAATTATAAAGCAATGAGGAAGATAGCTAGATATTGAATATGAAGATGCTCCAGCTTACTGTCAATATTGTCTTATGCAAGGACATTCTCAAAACGCTTGTAGAAGAAAGCAATGGGATTAGGAACAAGAGAAAATCCAAACTGAAGTCGGGGAAAATGTTTTGAAATCACAAAAGAATGCTGGAAGAGGTCAAAAATTACATTAATTTGACACTCAACAATTGCAACAAGTGCTGGTAATAAATCCTCCAACTGGAAATGCTAGCGGTGATCAAATACCAATGCAAAATAACGAGCCTCAGGTAACTCAACATGGTATAGAAACAGAAAATTTGAAAGGAAAAGGTAAAGAAGTCAGGAGACACAATGAGTCATATCATGTCCAGCAAGTTTCCACCAAAAGAAATGGACTAAAAAAGAAAGTCCAATGGATGCCTCAACAAAATGTAGTCTGTGCAGGAAAATTAAATGTTAATGCCAATATAGATGAGCCACTAAAACAAAATCAATCACAATACATCTCAACCCTTGGTACATTACAACATACGACTCAACAAGACATAGATCTTTCACAGAAGAAAATTACTCAACAAAGTCCTGTTGCCCCAACAAAATAAGTACCAACCAAAAATCAAGCTAACTCCAGTATACAACCTTCCAACAAACCAAATAGCAAGAAAACTAAACCAACTACTACTAAACCTGAACCCCCTGAGAAGAAACTCAATGCCCAAAAAACTCCCACACATCTTCCTTCAAACAATGAACCACATGACCCCAAAATTAATCATCTGCAGATCCTAAGTAACCCCACATCTCTTAACCCCATAGATTCTAATCAGGTGATCAACAATATTGCCCCTCAAATCAACGACAACATCAAATTCTTGGATACCGGTAATTCTTTCTCTCAGTTGAAATCCATTCCTAATGTTCGAACAGACCAAGTTACTACAACTCTAGCTAATAGTCGGAACATAGATAACACTGGTGATCTTAACTCTGAGGATGATAACTCAGAAGACTCATATCATAATTAATTAGCAAAAGAATCTGAAGGTGATAATGAATCCGATTGTGACTTTGAAAGTATGGATGAACTCTCTGCCATTAGTGATAACAATGTTGATAATTTGGTAGTGACACTCAATCAACAATCTCAAATTGTAGATGAAATAGACCAAGATTTTGGCGAAATTGCATAGCAACAACATCTATCTCCTAGAGGCACAATCTCCTCCAGAGGAGGTCCATCATCTAAAGGAGGCAAAGGTGCAAGAACTAGAAAGTCTGTGAGACTTGCACAGGCCCAAGATTCCCTCTCAACATCATTTTAATGATTAAGTCCCTTATATGGAATATAAGAGGCACTAGACCACAAGGTGCTTTTGATAGACTTATTCAACTCAAAAGATCTAAGAAGCTGGTTTTCATTGCTCTAATGGAACCTTTATGCCAAAATTCTACTCTAAGGAGTTTCAAGAGAAGATTGGGGTTAGATTTTGCGTATGCTAACTGTAGTAATAAAGTGTGGATCTTTTGTGAGGGATACCTTGTAGTATAGTGGAGGACATGTCTTAACAGGTTACTGTAAAGGTTTCTATCAATGATGATCCAATTTTATTACCTTAATTTATGCTAAGTGCAAGGCTCATCTCAGAGAACCTCTCTGGGTCAACTTAAAAACCATTGCTAGCGGAATGAATTCCCCATGGATGGTGGTTGAGGATTTTTATATTATTACTGATCTAGAAGAGAAGAAAGGAGGGAAAATTCACAACATGTCAAAAAGCCTCCCTTTCATTCACTGCATTATGGACTGTGGTCTAATGGATATGGGTTATAGTGGCTCTCCTTTTACTTGGTGTAATGGATGGGCTCCAAAAAATAGAATTTGGGAAAGGCTAGATAGAGCTCTTGGTAACAATGATTGGCTTCAGAAGTTTAGTGATACCACAGTTACTCACTTAGTGAGAACTGGCTCAGATCATGCCCCTCTTTTGATAACCTTTTGCAATACACTACAAGAACCTCAAAAATATTTTAGGTTTCTAGACTTATGGACTGACAGGAAGTTTCATGGATATTGTGGAACAAGCCTGGAATATTCAGGTAGTGGGAGGCCCAATATGGAAGCTACACCTTAAACTAAAGAATGTATGTAAGATGCTTTCCAATTGGTCCAAAAATAGTTTGGGAAATATCTTTGACAAGACTAAGGAGCTTCAATCCAAGCTAGAATATATTGAGAAAAATAGTCTTATTGATAATTCTGAGAAGAATAGGATGGAGCTTAATCACATTAATGCTCAGTTGATTAGACATATTAAGTCTGAAGAAGCTTTCTGGAGGAAAAAGTCTGGTCTAAAATAGTTTACTGATGGTGACAACAATACCAGATTCTTCCACTCTGTTATTAACTCTAGAAGAAGGAGGCTCTTCTTAAAAAGAATAAAAAAACGATATGGCACCTGGATCGAAGGCAATGAGGATATAGCTACTGAAGCTATTCATTTTTTTCAAAATCAATTTTCTACTAAGAACCAAGACAGGGATTTCTCTATGCTTTGTTGCATTCCAACGGTGGTAACTGAGGAAGACAATCTCAAGCTTCAGGCTACTCCCACCATTGAAGAATTGAAGGAAGCAGTATTCTCTTTAAGCAGCAGCAGCTCTCCAGGCCCTGATGGTCTTTCGGGGAAGTTTTTTCAACATTGCTGGGATATTATCTATCTTGATCTTTATAATATGGTTCTAGATTTTTTTTCTGGACATCAACTTCCTATTTTACACATACATGTCTTGTTCGTATTTCTAAAACTAATAGTCCTCAACAATTTACTGATTTCAGACCTATTAGTTTGAGTAATTTTACTTCTAAAATTATTTTCAAATTTCTTAGAAACAGGATTTCTCTATTAATGGATAAGATCATTTCACCAAATCAAACTGGCTTCATAAAAGGTAGGACGATTTCTGATAATGTTGTGCTTACTCAAGAACTGGTTCATAACACTAGGAAGCCAAACACTGGTGGTAATATTATTCTAAAGTTGGACATGGCCAAGGCATTTGACAGAGTTGACTGGGACTATTTATCTCATGTCATGAGGCAAATGGGATTTGATGAAGGATGGATAGGCATGATAATGAGAATTATATCCAATAATTGGTACTCTATTAATATTAATGGAGCTAGGCATGGATGGTTTAAATCTTCCAGGGGTTTAAAACAGGGAGATCCTATTTCCCCTTCTCTATTTGCTATTTCCGCTTAATTCTTATCAAGACTAATGGATCAATTAGTACTTGATAATTTTATTCCTTACTCTATAGATGAAGGTAGCCCTTTACTCACCCATTTATCTTATGCAGATGATACCATTTTATTTTCTTATGGCGATCTACTTTCAATATCCTTGATGATGAAGAAGTTGGAGACATATGAACTCATATCTGGCCAAATGGTGAATAAAAGGAAATCTTCCTTTCTGGTTTCTCCAAAAACAACTCAGTCAACTATTGAGGATATCAAGGCCATCACAGATTACTCTCATTCACAGTTTTCTTTTACTTATATTGGATGCCCTATCTACGTAGGCAGGAAATTTTTTTCATACTTTAGTACTATGGTTACTAAGACAGTTAATAGGGTTCAAGGGTGGCAAGGAAAATTATTGTCTGTTGGGGGTAAAGTTGTTCTTATTAAGTCTGTTTTGCATTCTTTACCCCTTCACATCACGGCTGTTCTGCACCCTCCTAAAACTACTCTTTATCAAATTGATAAGGTTCTTGCTAACTTTTTCTGGGGTCAGTCTGAAGGTAAGAATTAGTATCGTTGGACTCCTGGAAAAAACTGTGCCTTCCTAGGGTGGGGTAGGATTTAGATCTTTACATGATATTTGCATTTGTTTTGCTGCTAAAGCTTGGTGGACCTTCAGAACTCAAAATTCTCTTTTTAACCTTGTTTTACAAGCAAAATATTGTAAGAGATCACATCCTGTCTCTAAAAGTTGGTCCTATGGCCAATCACATATCTGGAAGAGACTCATGGATGTGAAAAAAGATTGTGAAATTTTTTTACATTGGAAGATTGGTAAATAAAACCTGTCATTTTGGTGGGATAATTGGACGGGAAAAGGAGCTTTAGCTACTCTAATGAATCTGAGATACAAGTCAAAAAAACTAGAGTTAGTGATTTCTTTATTGATAATCGACGGGATCTCATTAAGCTCCATAATATTCTCTCTGTTGATTTAGTTTCTCATATTCAAACTATCTGAATTATCCCTGGGAAAGATGATGAAGCAATTTGGATTGCCAACCAAAATGGTAAATTTTTCACCAAATCTACTTGGAAGAATCTCAGGAATCCAAATAACATTACTTTTACTAGAAAGAAAATTTGGCATAATAAGCTTCCTTTAAGGGTCTCTTTCTTTAAGATGAGACTTCTAAAAGGAAAGCTCCCTACTGATGATTCTCTCATCAAATTTGGGGTTCATGGTCCCTCTATGTGTTACTGTTGTTCTCGAAAAAATATGAAAACTATAAATCATTTTTTTGCTAATGGAGAATTGGCAAGTAATATTTGGGGATATTTCTCTAATGCTTGTGGTATACCTTTGCTCCACAGAGATATAAGAACCATGGTAATGACATGGTGGTTATTAAAGCCTAAAAACAAAGTTCATGATCTAATTTTGCAGTGCTTGCCTTCTATTATTTTGTGGAAAATTTGAAAATCCAGATGTTCCCACAAAAATGAAGGTATCGGATTTTACTCTAGAAGGGTGATTGATCAAGTCACTCATCTAATGAGACTCATTTTGATTTCTCAATTCTCTTCTATCAATTTTCCCCCAACAATGCCATACATCTGAGAACTAGTTGACAGACTCAAACCAAAGCTTGATTGAGCTAGTCAGATGGATCAAACCTCCCCAGAACCAGTTAAAGCTTAATATTGATGATTGTAGTAAAGGTAATCCTGGAAGTGCAGGAGCAGGAGGCATTCTTAGAGATCACACTGGCCATATGATCATGGCATTTGCAGCCTACTTGGGGAATTGCAGTAATAACATGGTTGAAATACTTGCTTTAAAAATTGGGTTGAGATGGTGTCTTCAACATGGACTCATTGACGTCTCTATTGAATCTGACTCACTTTTAGTTATCCAAATGGTCAATGGCAACATCACTCCATTTTGGCAAATCAGAGAAGAGATCACTCGAGTGCAGAATATGACCTCACAAGGTTTCTTTCAACTCGAGCACATTTTCAGAGAAGGCAATTTAGTAGCAGATCAACTTGCTAACTTGGGAGAAAGGAATAACAGAACACTTTCTTCACTAAGGTTACCACCTTACCTAGACAGATAAAATCCACAATGAAGAATGAGGTTAATGGATCTCCTACATTCAGGATTAGAGTGAAGAAAGGTGTCTTCATTTTTTATCCAGGATGAGTCTCTCTTGTGGTCACTAAGTTTCTTAATACTTAGTCAATCTTTTTTGCTTACATGAGGAGTCCTCCCCATATCTTGTGCAAATTATTCCTTTGCATATTTTGTATAAGAGGTTAGGCTATTGTCCCTCTCTATGTAATCTTTCGACTTATCAATGGAATTAACACCCCTTCAAAAAAAAAAAAAAAAGTATGCATATATTGTGATGGCATGCTGTTGAACATGTTCCTTGAATCTTATTATGTACAATGGTACTCATCTTGGTTGTTACTAACATTTTACATCAAAAATTATGATTTGAATCACATATTCATTTTTTAGATTATTTTTTGCAAATAAAAAAGATGCTACAAAGTATAAACAAATATTGGATATAAATGATCATACCTTACTGCTTATCCATCCTATAAATTTGAAGGTTGTTGCTTACATGAACTGAATTTTTAAATCGAATATCGGACATGTGCATTGCTCAAGCTTTCATTTCTAGTACAACTAACTAAAACATACTTCATAAATATACAAGACTAGAAGACCTAGACTTGTCTATTCTCACCGGGTCCCCCATAGAGTACAAAATGTTGATGCTTTGCAACTTGCCAATGAGGTATATCAGCAACCCTGTATAGATTAGGATTGTCTGTATATGCGGTAGTTTTATCTTCATCTATGGTCTCACCTTTATCATTTAGAACTGTAATCTTTCTACAATAAGCTTCGTGACCTGTGTCTCCAATGGGAAAAAGTCCGGAGCCCATTGGGGGTCCAGGTACACCTGATGGACTATATACCACTCCTCCCCATTCAACATTTGTAGCAAAGCTTTTTAAATCAGTGAAGATCCTTTGAGGCCAAAATCCAATTTGTTTATAGTCCTCTTCAAGCAAGAGCCACCAATTCCCGTTGACTAAATCCTTTTATTTTTAATAACCAGTGTCTAGGTTAGTATTTTTGTGTATACACTAAAAGATTTTATGGAAACATAATAAAAGAAAGATAAAGTGTACCCGATCGATGGACATAGTGTCCTCCCATGAAGCCTCACCAATTTGTGAAATAGTATCGTATACCATATCAATAGGTATCTTAGTGTTCACCAATACAAAGCCAGGGCATAATATATTGAAGCAATGTATTTTACCAGCCTATTTAGAAAAATTTCTCTTACATAAGTTATGAAAATTAAGGTACACAGATAAACCAAATTTTATGTAGTTGATGGTAAAATCATAGGAGTATATTTAGATATTTAACTTACCTGAAAATGTATAAAGAGCCTAGTTTTAGTATCCCCGTAAAGTGTTGGATCCACCTAGAGCACGAAATAAAGTTATCATGATAATTGATTGGAAGCTTACTGATAACAATTTAAACTTCCATCTAGCGTATAGTATATAGTATATATTCAAAACTTATCACGTCGTCTTTTCCTTTATTCTCCTAACCCTACTTTACTCAAAAGAATAAATCATTTAAAAAGAAATAATGATGTCAAATTAAAAAGAAAATAGTTCATTTTATAGTATAAGTATTGAACTTACTCTCCATCCAACTTGTAAAATATCTGATCCTTTTTGAATTTTCAATCGACTTGCACTATGTTGCTGACCTTTAACGTGAGGATTCCATAAACTAGTTGCCATTGTTGCCCCCGCAAACTTATTATTTGGATCATTTTGAGTTCGTGCTATCGCAACCTGAATATAGTAATTAATTCATGGTAAAATAAAGTGCATCCAATTTAGCATGTTCATATCTGCTTGAAATCTTAATTTTTCTTCTACGGCAAACAATGAGGGGCCAAGGAAAAAGTGAGAAATTAAAAGAGAGCTTGAGTAAGACTTAATCTGTGCCTACTCTAAGACAAGTAAAGGCGGCTGACAAAGAAAAGCCACTCACGCTAGTAAGGTGTTATTTGTACATCATTATCCTTTATTATTTTAAAATTGAGAAAATGATCTTTTTAAATTTTTTATGCGTAAAAAATATATTTCTTATGTGTAGTAAATTTCTCATGTATAAAAAAAAAAAGTAAGGTCATAAACTAAACACAAGTTTGCAAAGAGCCACAAACCGAATTGACCCCATTACTAAGTTTATATATATATATATATATAAACTGTATTTTTCTCTTTTATATTTATTCACTGTATTAAAAATATATTTTTAATTGTATTTTTACATTTAGCAAATAAAGAGAAAAATAAGTTATTTTCATATAATACCTTTATCATTAACTACTTATTCCTAAATTATTTTTTCAAGATTTTTTGAAATATTGTCATTATTAAATACGTATTTTATTTATTATTTCTTAGAGACAGTGAAAAATTTGTTATGGACAAGTACAAATGAACGGAGAGAGTATCAAGTAAGCTTAGCTCAAAAAAGAAACAAAGAAAATTCTACATATCAACTCTATTACTCCACATGTATACCTTGTATCCTTGCGAAGATTTGAATTTTCTTTTTGGGTCGCTATTGTTAGCCTGTGAACAAGCAGGTAAATATATAAATATATATATGAGATTAGTCGTGATACTTGAGAAGTAAACATATTTAATCTCTTAATGCATGACTTTTTTTGTAAGTCTTACTATAATTTGATGAATTTTTATACTGTTACCTATAAATAAAGTTATATCTTATATTATATTGTTTGAACGTGAATAATTCAAACTAAAGCTATTAATTAGTATAAAATTATCTTACAACAGCCAATTGGACATCAAATGTTATATCTTCTGGTGGTGGAATATGTCTTTGTCTAATAAGATCTTCTTTGCTAACCCTTTTGATAGGAACTGTTCCAACGGGACAACCTTCAGCGTTTAGCCATATTGTTGATAACCCTCTAGTTATAGAGGTACCTGAATTCTGCTTTAACCTGTGTAAAGTAGGTTTTATCTGTCCATCCAAAATCAAGAATATTGTATGTCACAATTTTATATTTTTATAAAAAAAAGTCCATGGTAAATGGAGATTAGAAACATGCCTCGGGATGAAAATGATGATTTCGCAACAATGGATGATCAAATGCAGGTTGCTTATAAAAATTCACACAATCGTATAAATCCCCATATGTAGTCTGCGTGCCAAAAAAATCATAAAATTAATAATCTCTAATATACTGATTAAATATCTTGCTGCCCGATTTGTAACTTTTGAATACATAAAAACTAGAATAATGATTTATCATTTTATCCATATTAATTTGAGTTTCAACGGCCTAAAAAGACTTTTACCAAACTAAATGTTTTGGCTTTATTAAAATGACGAAATTAATATAAACACATAAAAGTACAGTGATATAGAAGGTTCTTCATTTTTAATACAATATAGATTTTCAAAAATGAAAAAAAAAAAAAAAAGTCTATCTAAGAAAGTTTAGTTTGATGTTTTTAAATCTGCGTGGTCAAAGATGGATGATTTGTTCACCACCAAAGAGGTATTCTGGGATGTTGATATCCCTTCACCTTTGACCAAAGATTAACTTAGGTTCAAGCATTAAAATAAAAAAGATTTGGTATGGTGTACTGCGTCCATTTATGGGCTCTACGTCGTACAATTCTGGACGAATCCAGACTATGGACTCTGAATACCAAATGGCTATCTTAGAACACAAATACAATTATCACATGAGTGACTAATAAGAACTACAATGGTTTTCAACTAAAATGCATACCTTTATTGTTTTGACGGCCGGCTTGTTCAAAAGTTTAAGTTGTTTTTTCAATTCCAACTCTTCTAGCTCCGAATACCTCTTAGTATCTCCTTGAACTCCATTATAATTCACAAGAAGAAAATATAGAACCAACAAAGTTTGTCGCATAACTTTTTGATTCATCACCATCGCCTGAATTCAAGAATTTATTTTTACATGTATTAATGTCAAAATATATACATATGTACAACAAACTAATATTCAAAAAAATAAATTAATTAACACAAGAAAAAATATACAAAACGAGCTTATTGCATATTAATACAACATGAAAGCAACAAATGGTAGACTTACTTGATTCACTAGATGTATATATGAGAGATGACGTTCGGAGCACTTGTAATTACCTTGGTAGTATGAGTAAAACTATATATAGAGGAGTTCGTCGAAGTCTTTCAAATTAATGTAACTTTCTTGAGTACGATTACCAGAATACACAGAAGATTTTATGTTAATGCATATTTGCTTACTTCTGAGTACAATCCAAAAAGATAATATGTCCATAGATTAATTCACATTAATGCATATTTGCTTACTTCTGAGTACAATCCAAAAGATAATCTATCCATAGATTAGTCAAATTAACAAAAAGCACGTAGATTATATGTTAGTATAGTTATGGTATAGTATGACAAAAATACAATAAGATATATCTATCTATTTATATTATATTAAAAGCATGATATACTTTAGAAAAATAACGTTCGCTTCTTTTATCCTTTACAAACAGATTTCACATTTGACAAAATAGTAATTTAATTATTCTCATAATATTTAGGATTTTAAAATCAACTAAAATTTGTTTATTAAATATTTCCTTATTTGATAAACACTCCTAATATTTGAAACTTTTTCTAGATCTTTTTACTGAAAGAAAATATTACTCCAACATTTAGAACATAACTAATATTACACAAAAAATCCAAGCAAGCCGTAGTACACAAATATTACAAACAAACAATTGTTATATAATGTCACGATCCAAAAATCACTAGTCGTGATGATATCTAACCCGACCCGCTAGATAAGTCAACTAACAAACAATACAAGTCAAGTGAAATTATGGGAAAATAATGAAGAATTATCTAAACTTTTACAACTTAACCCAAGAACTAGTAGTACAAATCATGAGCTTCTAAGACTTATAATTTACAAGCCGACACAAATAATTACATGGACTGTTGAAAACTACATAAACAGATTAATAAAATCTAAAGCCGCCAAGGACAAGTGTTAGCTATATCCGAAATACACGAACATCTCCAGGTTTAGTTCCCGACGTCACCGGCAGCTCTGCACACAAGGTGAAGATATGCAGTATGAGTACAACTGACCCCATGTACTAAGTAAGTATTTTGTCTAACCTCGTCGAAGTAGTGACGAGGCTTTCAATAAAAATATGCTCATTGGTAAAGGTTTGTGCCGAAATCTAGCAATATAATTATACTACAGTATAACAGGATAGAGTACACGAAACGAACGTACAAAACAGTAACAGAGTACTAAAAGCTCAAACTTTGTCAATCCTTCCAACTTAAAGCTTATATCTTGAAGTTCATTCTTCCAACTCGATTCCGGATAACTTGAAAACCAACACCGACGATTTACGCAAATCATAATACATCATGCGGAGATACTCGATGTCATGACCCAAATCCTAATCTAGATCGTGATGACGCCCAACACTGATTTCAGGCAAGCCAACACCAATCATCTAGTGAGTCTACTTTATTTTTACAAAAACCTTTCCATCATTTCAAAAATATTTTTAACCACTATGCATGGGATATGATAAATAGCCAGGGCAATTAAATTATGAATATCAAGAAGTGAACTTTAATTAATTACATATCCAAAAGAATAGTCTACCAATGTGTGTGCCAAGAACTAGTGTCACAAGTTTACAGGCATCTAGTAGAAGAAATCAAAATAATACATCTATCTTACTGTCTGAGAGGATATAGACAGAATAAAAAAAAGGAAAGGGGAAAGACTCCAACGTGTTGTTGAACGACACCAAGAGAAGCAGCTCACCGTGGAATCTCTGATCTCGAGAAAAGTCAAGAACGGGCTCCGGACTGATAACCAGATGCACCTGCCTCAGAACCTGTATAATTAAGTACATAAGCGTAGCATGAGTACATAAACATTATGTACCCAGTAAGTTCCAGTCTAATCTCGAAGAAGTAGTGACGAGAGGTCGACTTGACACTCACTAGGGCAAAAATAGTATATTTAAATACAAGGCTAAGCATGAATGACAAGTATGAATAAATAGTAAAGACAGGAAAATGCCAAATCTCCCTACAAGTACCTTTATGTGTCAAATTCCCATCACAGAGGTTACTAACTCATTTTTGAGGGTATTTAATAGTTAAGCGACCACAGAAAATACCAAGCAATTAACATGCACATAATATGTCATGAACATACGACCGATCCACGAAATAATAAATATGCACTGTTGAAGGGTCAAACGGAACGAACCATAGAGGCATCTATTACCCCGCTCGCGAATCGTACATGCAACGCGGTCAATATAAATAATAGAGTTACCCCGCTCACGAATCATACATGCGGCACATGTACTTATATATACACATCTTCAAACAGAAAATCAGGAATTTATTAGGGAATATTCTTCCAAGGGGAAACCAATCCTCTTTTGGATGATTAAGAAAATGAAGTTTAACTTTCTTAGATATTCATTTAATAATTTGATGATATTAGGAAATCTAAGTTTATCATTAAAATTACAAATACGACACGTAAAACATGCTTGTGGATCCTAGACTACCCAGACATAAGCATAATAGTAGCTGCGCACGGACTCTCGTCACCTCGTACGTGCGTAGCCCCCACAAATAGCAGCATATAATTCATTTTTTCACCTATCGGGACAATTCCCTCCTACAAGGTTAGAAAGGAGGCTTACCTTGTTTCGGGCCTACTTCCAACTCAAGAACGCGCCCAAACCTCCGAATTCGTCGTCCAAGAACTCGAAACTAGACAAACATTACATAAATAAATCAATCTATGTTCAAAAGTTCATAATTTTTCTATTTAAATGGTTACCTCAACCTAGTTTGCAAGAATCCTAAAATGTAACCCCGGGCCCACATGCTCGGATTCCGGAAAACATTAGGGGAAATTGTTACCTTCAACCTAAGGATCAATAATATATGATTTCTACTTGATTCCATAACGGATTTCGTGGTCAAAATCCTATTTTATCAAAAACCCTAGGTTTTGCTCTAGATCCATGATTTTTCATTAATTTTTGTGTTTTAATCTACCCAGAAACTAAGTAATATTCACACTAAGTAGGAAATACATTAGCTCAAGGTGCTAAGTCGAAATCCCTTCATTTGGAAGCTCCCAAATCGCCCAAGGATGCAATAAATGGCCTCAAATATGTCTAAGTCCCATTTTTAAAATGACCTCACTGCCTCCAGGACTTTCGCACCTGCGGCGAGTGGACCGCACCTGCAGTATCGCTTTTTCGGAAAATCTTCCGCAACTGTGGAAAGGGGATAGGCGGGCAAGGGTCGCACCTGCGGGAAAAGAATCACACCTGCGGAACCTGGGCATCCACTTAAAGTCCGCATTTGCGAGCCTTGGACCACTTCTGTGGTCTCGCACCTGTGGCTGGCCAATCGCAGGTGCGGTCGCACCAGATATGATGCACCAGCAGCTCTTTAAGAGCTTAAACTTGCTTCGCGCGACGTCCGAATGGAATCCAAGGCCCCTGAGGCCCTATCCAATTATACCAACAAGTTCTAAATCATCATACGGACTTGCTCAAACCTTTGGAACGTCAGAAACAACATTAAATCTAAGAATCATACCCCAAAACCAACTAAAGTCAACTTATAAATTTTAAGTTCTTGAATTCACTTCCAACACGCCAAAACGTACTTATTCTACTCGAAATGACACTAAATTTTGCGAGCAAGTCATAAATGACATGACGGAACTATTCCCAATCTCGGAAATCCTTTCGGACCTCGATATCACAAAAACACGTCCTAAGCCTCAATTTTTGAACTTAAAGAATCACATTTCACTATTCGGCGCCGAAACACTCCCGGGGCATCCAAAACTCGTTACGAACATACGCCCAAGTCCGAAATTATTATACTAACCTACTGGAACCTCAAATCCCGATTCCGAGGTCGTTTACTAAAAATGTTGACCGGAGTCAAACTTGGCCTTTAAGGCTAACCTTAAGGAACTAAGTGTTCCTATTCCACCCCAAACTCTTAAAAATCCCGAACCAACCATCCCCGCAAGTCATAAATCACAAAAGATGAGTACGGAAATTCTCATTTTGGGGCACGGGTTTCTAGAAAGCAAAACGATCGGTCGGGTCATTTCATTCTCCATCTATTAAACAAACGTTCGTCCTCGAATGGGTCTAGAATCATACCTGGAGTGCTGAACAAGTGTGGATATCTGCTATGCATGTACTTCTCGGACTCCCAAGTCACCCCCTCGATTGGTTGTCCCCTCCACTGGACCTTTACAGCGAAAACCCTCTTAGACCTCAACTGGCGATCCTGCCTGTCAATAATAGCAATTGGCTTCTCCTCGTAGCCCAACCTCTCGTCCAGCTAAATGGTGCTGAAATATAACACATGAGAGAAGTCGCCGTGATACCTCCGGAGCATGGACACATGAAAGACCGGATGGACGCCTGATAAACTAGGAGGTAAAGCAAGCTCATAAGCAACCTCCCCAACTCGCCTCAACACCTCTAATGGACCAATAAACCTTGGGCTCCTCTTGCCCTTCTTTCCGAACCTCATGATATACTTCATTGGAAAGACTTTCAAGAGAAAATTCTCATCAACCATAAATGATACATCACGCGCCTTCTGATCCACGTAAATCTTCTGTCTGAACTGTGATGTGCGAAGCCTCTCCTAAATCAACTTTACTTTCTCCAAAGCATCCTTCACTAAATCGGTGCCATATAACTTAGCCTCGCTAGGCTCAAACCACCCAATGGGAGAACGACATCGCCGACCATACAAGGCCTCAAATAGAGCCATCTCAATGCTGGACTGATAACTGTTGTTGTAAGAAAACTCGGCTAAGGGAAAGAACTGATCCCACTGCCCTCCAAAGTCAATAACACATGCCCTGAGCATGTTCTCTAATATCTGAACTGTGCGCTCCGACTGCCCATCGGTCTGAGGGTGAAATGTTGTGTTGAGCTCTACCCGGGTGCCCAACTCACTCTGTACTGCTCTCCAGAAGTGCGAGGTGAACTGAGGACCTCTATCTGATATAACGGACACAGGCACACCGTGCAACCAGACTATCTCCCGAATGTAGATCTAGGCCAACCTCTCTGAAGTGTAAGTAGTAGCTACTAGAATGAAATGTGCCGACTTGGTCAACCTATCCACAATAACCCAAGCCGCATCGAACTTCCGCAAGGTCCGTGGCAACCCAACTACGAAGGCCACAGTGATGCGCTCCCATTTCCACTCAGGTATAGGCATCTGTTGGAGTAGGCCTCCTGGCCTCTGGTGCTCATACTTAACTTGTTGGCAATTTAGACATCTAGCCACATACTCCACTATGTCTTTCTTCATCCGCCTCTACCAGTAGTGCTGCCTCGGGTCACGATACATCTTCGTAGCACCAGGATGAATAGAATACCGGGAACTATGAGCCTCATCTAGAATCCTCTCCCTCAGGCCATTAACATTAGGAACACATAGGCGACCTTGAAGTCTCAGAACACCATCCTCGCCAATAGAAACCTCCTTGGAACCACCCTGTAGTATTGTCTCCCGGAGAACTGCCATGTGCGGATCATCAAACTGCCGAGCCTTGATTTTCCCAAAAAATTAAGACTGAGCAACAACACGTGCAAGAACTCGGCTGGGCTCTGAAAGGTCCAACCTCGCCAGGCGGTTAGACAAGGACTGAATGTCCAAAGCTAGTGGTCTCTCCTTTGCCGAAATGAATGCCAAGCTACCCATGCTCTCCACCTTCCTGCTTAAGGCATCTGCAACCACATTTGCCTTGCCCGGATGATAAAGAATAGTGATGTCATAGTCCTTCAGCAACTCAAGCCATCTACGCTTTCTCAAATTAAGATCCCTCTGCTTGAACAAGTGATGCAAGCTGCGGTGGTCTGTATAAACCTCACAAGGCACCCCATACAAGTAATGCCTCCAAATCTTAAGAGCATGAACAATCGCTGCCAACTCCAAATCGTGCACATGGTAATTCTTCTCATGAACCTTCAGCTGACGTGAAGCATATGCAATAACTCGCCCCTCCTGCAATAACACATAACCCCAAGCCAACGCGTGAAGCGTCGCAATAGACTGTGTACATCCCTGAACCGAAAGGCAACACTAGAACTGGTGTTGTGGTCAAGGATGTCTTGAGCTTCTGGAAGCTCGCCTCACACTCGTCGGACCATCGGAATGGGGCACTGTTCTGGGTCAATCTAGTTAGAGGGGCTGCAATGGATGAAAAGCCCTCCACAAACCGGCGATAATAACCTGCCAGTCCCAAGAAGCTCCTGATCTCTGTCGCTAATGTAGGGCGTGGCCAACTCTGAACTGACTCAATCTTCTTGGGATCCACCTTGATACCCTCTCCGGATACCACATGTCTCAAGAATGCCACAGAATATAACCAGAACTCACACTTGGAGAACTTAGCATACAACTTTTGTTCCCACAAGGTCTAGGGCACTACTCTCAAATGCTGCTCGTGCTCCCCCAGGCTATGTGAGTAGATTAAGATTTCATCAATGAAGACAATGACAAAAGAATCAATATATGGCATGAACACCCTGTTCATCAAATCCATAAATGATGTTGGGGCATTAGTCAAGCCAAAGGACATCACCAAGAACTCAAAATAAATATATCTCGTACGAAAGGAAGTCTTCGGAACATCCGAGTCTGAATCTTCAGCTGATGATACCCTGATCTCAAGTCAATCTTAGAAAAAACCCGAGCACCCTGAACTGGTTAAATAAATCATCGATTCGCGGCAACGGGTTCTTGTTCTTGATGGTGACTTTGTTCAACTGGCTGTAGTCAATACACATCCGCATAGTCCCATCATTCTTCTTCACAAATAACCCTGGAGCACCCCAAGGCGATACACTCGGTATGATAAACCCCTTAGCTATCAACTCCTCAAGTTGTTCTTTCAATTCTTTTAATTCCTTCGGAGCCATGCGGTATGGGGGAGTAGATATAGGCTGGGTGTCTGGAGCTAAGTCAATGCAAAAATCAACATCACGATCCGATGGCATGCCTGGAAGTTCTCAAGGAAATACATCAGCAAACTCTCGAACCACTGGCACTGAATCAATCGTCGGAGACTCGTTTCACACCTTTTTTTCCCTCCGGTAAGGGTGGATTAGGGAGTTTTTCCAATTAAAATGACATTATTCGATTTTGGGATTTATATATTGATTTTCAGAGTCGACACCCGGATTTTTTACGGTGTTCAGGGACACCATTTATTTATTGAAATCCCAAACCGAGGAAATTTTGACTCTGTAAAAAATGTCTGCGAACCAGAAATCCGGGTAAGGAATTCTGTTAACCCGGGAGAAGGTGTTAGGCACTCCCGAATTCCGTGGTTCTAGCACGGTTGCTTAACTATTAATATTTGGCCTAAATTATCTAATTAATTACGTGTTTTAAAACCATTTGTGCATTATCTCTTTTATACCACTTTTAATTATTTATGAAATTATTTTTGGAACAAGTTATGATGTCGTACACTTGTAATTTTGGTACACGTTGCAAATCGCGCCACATGAAATGCACCAGCGATTTACGACATGTTTATTTTATTATTATTCGAAGTTACGGCCGGTCACATGAAATGCACACCCGAATTTGAATTTACAATTTTGTACGCATTGCGAATCGCGCCACGTGAAACGCACCCGCAATTTACAACATGTTAATTATTTATTATATTTTGAAGTTATGGTCGGGTCACATCAAATGCATACCCGAATGAGATTTACGTACCATGACCATGCCACGGGAACCGTACCCATGGCCACGATGAATTATTATTAATCGCGCCTAAAACAAACTACAATGTTCATGATTTATTCTTAATCTATTCGGGATTATTGAAGATATTTAAGCAATCATCTATTTTGTAAAATAGGCTAACCCGCTTACTTCAAACCAAATGTTAATGACACGAATATTAAATAATAAGAATAAACGAAAGCCCAAAATTAAATCAATCAACATAAACCCATGAATTTGCAAAGCCCAACACGATCAACTGCCCTAAACTTTCAATGAATTCAAACAACAGTTTCTTTAATCAAAACACGATGTCAATGTATCAACTATAATGAAGGGGAGATGGAAAATTAACATACCACAAATATTAAATTATAAATAATAAAGAGAGCATGAATCCTACAAATCAAGTTATCTGATTCTGTCTCAATGATATTTTGGAAAGTTGGCGTGAAAATGAATTCAAAGTTAAGAAAACAATTTCTTGTGAAATTTTGGAGTCATTTCGTGTTTGTCCCTATACTTAACTAATAAATATATTGGATTCATAACTGATGGATTGACTATTAATCGTAAATCATACCTTTCCATTTGGCTAATCCAACCTCTGTTTTGGTTCAAGAT
Organism: Nicotiana undulata; assembly: GCA_005239495.1. Classification (NCBI taxonomy): domain Eukaryota; kingdom Viridiplantae; phylum Streptophyta; class Magnoliopsida; order Solanales; family Solanaceae; genus Nicotiana; species Nicotiana undulata. The sequence continues at coordinate 629 of ML280088.1, read as the reverse complement.
TCAAGTCGAGACAAACATGGCCGTATATCGAGAAAAGCTTGAAGTAAAAGGACCTTTATTATTGTCGAATCTGAATTTTTAAATCTTTGCAATTAAACGCACGGATCGAACACCACTGACCATGGCCGGAGATCAGCGACGGCAATCTCAAAATCGACGTTAATATGCGCGAAAGGAGGATGTTTGGAACTGCATTTTGAGCTGGAGTTTCCAACTGGTTTTCATGGTGAAAACGTGAGGGAGTAGAAGATGGGTTATCTTTATCTTTTGTGGTGTGAGGTTGAAGACACAAAAAATGAGGGTCACGGCCGATTTCTCAGGGAGTTAGGTTCTTATAGATTGAAAGTGTAACAACCCAGCCGGTCATTTTGTGTGTTGGGACTCCGTTCCCGTGAATGACTCTTTCCATAGCGGCTAATCGTGCCTTATGACTTGTGTGGGCAGGTAGTTCGAGATTCAGAAGTGATTTCACCAGTTCAGGAACACTTGGTTCCTGAAGGCTAGCCTATTTGGCTAATTTTGGTTCGCGCAGCATTTTGAGCAAACGACCTCGGAATCGAGTTCTAGCAGCTCCAGCAGCTCCGGATGATGATTTCGGACTTGGGAGTGTGTTCGCCTCGGGTTTCTGA